>NC_069479.1:1188127-1213186 GCF_026875155.1 Cherax quadricarinatus
TAATAAAAAAATTAATTAAAAAAATTATTATTTTTTTAAAAAAGCACTACCCAAACCCCCGGTCATGAATTGCTATATATAGAGTAAAGGCATATGAAAAGAATATTTTTCTACAGTTATCCCCCAGTTTAAACTAGAGAAAACGTAATTCTTCCGACACTACCTACACAGCTGCTTTGTAAACAAATCTCATATTTATGTAAATTTTTAATCTGTGAGTGTGTGTATCACGTTTTTATGCTATGTAACAGGTTTCATATATAATTTTGAAGAAATATCATAGATGGATTAATGAAAATGCCTATATTAATGTAAATAAGACACTTAGTGTGCCCAAGAGTGATTATTATTATGTAGTATTGGCGTCATGATTAGAGAGAGAGCGATTTTAATGTGTACCTGCACACAGCACAGTGTGTAAGTATATTTAGGTACAGGTACACATAATGTTTAATTATCAGAGTACATTATTAAAACACGCAGTAACTTTAAAACATTTGAAATTTTGGAAAGTTTCTCTTGACATAATAGATGTGGTCAGGGAGAATGTAAACAAACTGGGTGGGTGGCACTGTATTTGAAAGACTGCTTGCCGTTTATAGCAAATTTTGGTCATAATTTGACATCGCCATATTAAGGAATTGCCGTAAGGCGAAACACGTTAAAGTGGTGCCCTACTGTGCAGATTGTTTATACTTGATATTAGCTCTCACCTATACATAAGACTGCTCTATCTTTATATAAAATATATAAGATATTCTGGAATATTAATAGAACTTCTAAACTATGAACTTTTATATGATTTAAATAACTTGACATTTAATTAACATCTTTCACTCTGAACACTGATATTCTATATCCTTGAATATATTCTCATATGTTTATAACTAAAATACACCTACAATCCGACTTACGACCGAGTTCGGTTCGAGAAACCAGTCCTAAGTCGAAATGGTCGTAAGTCGAACTTTACTACTGAATATCAACAAAACTTTTTGTAATGACTTTATTTTATTGTTTTATTTTGGTATTTCATGTTTTACTTTACTTTTTATGTTGTTAGTACTGTATTTTATACTGTAAGGTTTAGGATAAACACTGTGTACAACACAAATAGTTGTTTATTTCCCAGAAATTTGGCATAAAAAACTCGGTCATAAGTCGAGTGGTTGTAAGTTGAGAAGGTCGTAAGTCGGATGGTAGGTGTATTCTGATACATTAAACACTAACATGTTTTATCTCCTGTATGTACTTGCATATGTTTCACAAAACTGCTTTTATGGCCAAAACATTTCAGACATGCTGAACACTGAAATGGTTTATCTCCTGAATGTATTTGCATATGTGTCACAAGATTGATTTTTTGAGTATAAAACATTTCAGACACTCTGAACACTGAAATGGCTTATCTCCTGTATGTATTCCTATATGTCTCAGAAGATAGCATTTTACACTAAAAACACTTGACACTCTGAACACTGAAATGGTTTAGTTCCTGTATGCTCTTGCATATGCCTCACAAGATGCTTTTATAACTAAAACACTGCAGACACTCAGAGCACTGAAATGTTTTATCACCTGTGTGTCTTTGCATATGTTTCACAAGACTGCTTTTATGGCCAAAACATTTCAGACACGCTGAACACTGAAACGGTTTTATTCCTGTATGTATTCGCATATGTGTCACAAGATTGATTTTTTTAGTAAACATTTCAGACACCTGAACATTGAAATCGTTTATCTCCTGTATGTATTCGCATATGTGTCACAAGATTGCTTTTTTGAGCAAAACATTTCAGACACTCTGAACACTGAAATGGTTTATCTCCTGAATGTATTTGCATGTGTGTCACAAGATAGCATTTTAGACTAAAACATTTCAGACACTCTGAACACTGAAATGGTTTTTTTCCTGTGTGTATTCGCATATGTGTCATAAGAGTGGCTTTTCTGGTAAAATATTTCATACACTCTGAACACTGAAATGGTTTATCAACTGTGTGTGTTTGCATATGTTTCACAAGACTGCTTTTATGGCCAAAACATTTCAGACACGCTGAACACATGAAACGGTTTATCTCTGTATGTATTCGCTATGTGTCACAAGATTGATTTTTTTAGTAAAACATTTCAGACACTCTGAACATTGAAGTGATTTATCTCCTGTATGTATTCGCATATGTGTCACAAGATTGCTTTTTTGAGTAAAACATTTCAGACACTCTGAACACTGAAATGGTTTATCTCCTGAATGTATTTGCATATGTGTCACAAGATAGCGTTTTAGACTAAAACATTTCAGACACTCTGAACATGAAATGGTTTTTTTCCTGGTGTATTCGCATATGTGTCATAAGAGTGGATTTTCTGGTAAAATATTTCATACACTCTGAACACTGAAATGGTTTATCGCCTGTATGCATTCCTACATGTCTCAGAAGATAGCTTTTTACACTAAAACACTTCAGACACTCTGAACACTGAAATGGTTTAGTTCCCGCATGCGCTTGCATATGCCTCACAAGACTGCTTTTATAACTAAAACACTGCAGACACTCAGAACACTGAAATGTTTTTATCAAACTGTGTGTGTTTGCATATGTTTCACAAGGACTGCTTTTTATGGCCAAAACATTTCAGACATGTTGAAACACTGAAAACGGTTTATCTCCTGTATGTATTCGCATATGTGTCACAAGATTGATTTTTTTAGTAAAACATTTCAGACACTCTGAACATTGAAATGGTTTATCTCCTGTATGTATTCGCATATGTGTCACAAGATTGATTTTTCGAAGTAAAACATTTCAGACACTCTGAACATTGAAATGGTTTATCTCCTGTATGTATTCGCATATGTGTCACAAGATTGATTTTTCTGGTAAAAACATTTCAGACACTTGAACACTGAAATGGTTTTTTTCCTGTGTGTATTTGCATATGTGTCATAAGACTGACTTTTCTGGTAAAACATTTCATACACTCTGAACACTGAAATGGTTTATCTCCTGTTGTATTCGCATATGTGTTACAAGATGAGCTTTTATGGTAAAACATTTCCGACACTCTGAACACTGAAATGGTTTATCCTGTGTTATTCGCTATGTGCTACAAGTTGAGCTTTTATGCTAAAGCATTTCAGACACTCTGAACACTGAAATGGTTTTTTTCCTGTGTGTATTTGCATATGTGTCACAAGATTGATTTTTTAGTAAAACATTTCAGACATTCTGAACATTGAAATTGGTTTATCTCCTGTGGTGTATTCGCATATGTGTCACAAGATTGATTTTTCGAGTAAAACATTTCAGACACTCTGAACACTGAAATGGTTTATTTTTTTTATGTTCTTTCATACTTTTCAAGAGATGGTATTTCATTTTACAATAATTAATCATTCAACAGTGGTATCATTAATCTTTATGTACTCTCATACATATTTCAAGATTTATTATTTTGGTAAACTATTTTGGACACTGAAGACACAATATTCCTCATGAATATATTACCATATTACAAATCTTTTAGGCAAAACTATTTCTACTTATGAGCACTAATAGAGTTTTGTGTCTTAAAAGACTGCCATGATTTTTTTTGTGTGTAAAACACACTGAAGAATTTTTTTTTTCCTAAGTTTAAAAAATTTTTTTCTGAAAATTCTTACCTACTAATTTTCTATCAAGTGCTGGCCAGTTAAAAATTCATTCAAGTTACAAGTGTTGCTCTTCTTGCAATACTGAAGATGTAGTGTCTGGGATGATACAACCTGGTAGTGTTCCACAAAATACTTCTGCAACAGAAATATGAGTCAGTACAGTGCTATATTCTACCATTACCAACACAACATAATAAACTAGAATACAAAGCAGGAATGATAGCAGTACAAGCATGGATGGTAGTTTTATAGTCAAGGTGGTGGTGCTACAAGCATAACAAATTTGTCTGTATTATCATATGTTTCACTAAATAAAATCGCAACTTACATTTTTAAGTTCTAAAAGAATTAAAGAAGCTTTCAGACAATATATACTATACAGTATCTATGTTTATCTTCAAAGATCTTACAGATAAATCACATGTTGAATATAATTATTATTTTGTTAACTAATGATGTGTAAACAATACAACATTAAACATAAACATTTTAAATTATTATATTCATGGGAATAATAATATTATTATTATAATCAAAAAGGAGCGCTAAGCCACAAGGGCTATACAGCGCTGCAGGGTAGGGAAGGAAGCGAGGGTATTGGATGGCAGAAGGGAGGAGGGATGATCAGTAGGTTACAGAAAACAGCAGGGCAGGGGATAGTACGGGGGTAGAGGGTAGCAAGAGATTGAAGTAGAAAGGGCTGAAGGTATCAGAATTGTGAAGTAAGTCAGTTGTTGTCAAAAAGTCAATGAGAGAGTCCGGATGAAAGGTGGGTCCATCAGCGAGAAAGGAAGGTAAAGAGAGAGCAGCGGAGCGAAGACGACAACGGAGGTAAATTCTGCGTGCTCGTTGATAAAGTGGGCAGTCCAACAGAATGTGGCTGACTGATAATGGAGCTTGGCAATTCTCACAGAGAGGAGCAGGGCGCCTCTCCATGAGATATCCATGAGTAAGACGAGTATGGCCAATGCGAAGACGGGAGAGGGTAGTCTCCCAACCTCGACACTGGTGAGAAGAAGACGGCCAGTAACCTATACTTGGTTTAATAGATTGAAGTTTGTTGCTGAGCATAGAAGACCAACGGTGTTGCCAACTGGTGTGAAGGTGGGAAGATATTGTAGCAAAATAGTCCGTAAATGGAATACCTCTATATGAAACTGGCAGGTCATGTACTGCTGACCGCGCAGCAGTGTCTGCCTGTTTCATTGCCCTGTACGTCACATGACCAGGGACCCAACAAAAAACAATATCTTTATGCTTGGTAAAGATGCGGCATAGCCAAAGTTGGATACGGAGGACTAAGGGGTGAGGTGTATCAAATTTCTGTATAGCCTGTAAAGCAGTAAGGGAGTCTGGGACAACCAAAAATGATGACACAGGCATAGATGCAATACGGATAAGTGCTGCAAGGATGGGATACAATTCAGCAATAAAAATACTAGCCCAAGATAGTAAATGCCCTCGTACGACGCTGTCCGGAAACACTGCTGCAAATCCTATGCCGTCAGAAGACTTAGAGCCATCTGTGTACACAGCAATGGCATGAGAATGAGAGTGAAAGTGGCCAAGAAAAAGAGAGCGGGAAGCGACCGTAGACAGTTGGGCTTTCGAGCAAGGGAGAGAGAAAAAACAGACTCGAACAGCTGGAACTTCCCAGGGGGGTAGGGAAAAGTGAGATGCTACATGAACATAGAAAGGTGGAAATTGAAGAGAAGACAAGAGTGAATGAAGGCGAAGAGAGAAGGGATGGAGTAAATAGGGGCGGCGAACAAATAAAGAATGTGTACTAATATCAGTGACCATTCTATAAATGGAAAGATTGCGGAGATCATGAGAACGTACATAGTAGCGAAGGCAATGGGCATCACGGCGATCGGATAAGGATGGAACGTTCGCTTCTGCATAGAGGCTCTCGACAGGGGAAAGAGCGAAAGCACCAAGGCATAAACGTAATCCTTGGTGATGAATGGGGTTAAGGCTAGAGAGAGTAGCAGGAGTTTCGATAAATAAGGGTGGAATGTAGGCGAAGGAGGTTCGTACGATCAGCTCCCCATGAAAGATGAGCAAGGGTTTTAAGAAGGTTCAGCGGCTGCGACAGTTGCCTTCAGAGAGGTAATGTGAGGTTTCCAGGATAACCTACGATCAAAGAGGAGGCCAGAAACTTGACTGTATCACGTTCAGGGATACGGGAGCCATAGAGGTACAAAGGATGATTGGAGATGACAGACATCTAGTGAAAGTAATTTGGTGGGTTTTAGTGCTTGAAAATTTAAACCCACGTGTGGTGGCCCAATTGGAAACACGGTCGACTGCATTCTGGAGAGAAACTGTAATGAGGTGACAGTCAGCGCCTGCACAGGCAATAGCGAAGTCATCAACATAGAGTGATGACCAAATATTTGATGGAAGACTAGAGGCCAAATCATTAAAGCAAGGAGAAAAAGTGTTGTGCTCAGAACAAATCCTGGGGGACCCTTCAGCTTGGATAAGTCGGGGGAGAGACATTTTTAACCCCGAACACGGAAATGCCTCGAAGGCCCTAAGGAGTGGGCTTGGGCTAAATATTATTTATTTTATTTAGAAATTTGATACAAACAGAGGTACAAAAAATACAGGAAAGAGCAGATGCCAAAGCCATTATATGCTAGCTTTGGGCTGGTTTAAAAATTAATTAAAGTTAACAAAGCAAGATAAAATCGTGAAAGAATTATTGTAAACAGATAACTTAAAATAAAAATGAGTATTACAAAAACAGGGCAAAAAGGTTGCATGCATTTGTTCATTCAGTTGGGAATGGAAAAAAAAAATTATTTCTTTTTTTAAGGTTTTAAATTTGGGGTTTACCTGGGGGGTTTGGGGGGGGAAAGCCCCCCCCGGCCCGGTCTGAGCCGGCCCCCTGGTGGTCAGAGCCCGATAAAACCGGCGTTGCTGCTGGGTGCACGCAAACCAAAATAAGCCACAGCCCCGGGTGATCCGGGGCGATTTAGGGCTTGTCCCTGCCAGCTTGAAGATGCCCGGGGGGTTTTTTGGTAATCCCCCTTATGTGGTGGGAGGCTTGAACAGTTCGGGCCCGAACTTATTTTATGTCTCCCTTTAAAGTGCTGTACACCCCTGCTTTTCTTTTGGGGGGGTGGTTTTCTCGTCGCAAGTCTTTTTCTTTGTAGTGGGTGATTTTTGGGTGCAAGTTCGGTCTGTCCCTCTAGGATTTTCCCGTGTATATAAAACATGATTTCCCCGCTTCCCGGGAATACAGGTTTGGAACCCCAACGCTCCAATAATTGAGGTGTTTTATCTCCGTTTTTTGGCGCTGAAAGTTCTCTGTCATTTTCTAGGTCGGCAATTTAAACCCGCCCGAAAGGTGCTGTTGTGTGCAGCAATATTCCAGCCTAGATAGAACAAGTGACCTGAAGAGTGTCATCATGGGCTTGGCCTCCCTAGTTTTGAAGGTTCTCATTATCCATCCTGTCATTTTTCTAGCAGATGCGATTGATACATGTTATGGTCCTTGAAGGTGAGATCCTCCGAATGATCACTCCCAGGTCTTTGACGTTGGTGTTTCGCTCTATTTTGTGGCCAGAATTTGTTTTGTACTCTGATGAAGATTTAATTTCCTCATGTTTACCATATCTGAGTAATTGAAATTTCTCATCGTTGAACTTCATATTGTTTTCTGCAGCCCACTGAAAGATTTGGTTGATGTCTGCCTGGAGCTTTGCAGTGTCTGCAATGGAAGACATGTCATGCAGATTCGGGTGTCATCTGCAAAGGAAGACACGGTGCTGTGGCTGACATCCTTGTCTATGTCAGATATAAGGATGAGGAACAAGATGGGAGCGAGTACTGTGCCTTGTGGAACAGAGCTTTTCACCATAGCTGCCTCGGACTTTACTCTGTTGACGACTACTCTCTGTGTTCTGTTAGTGAGGAAATTATAGATCCATCGACCGACTTTTCCTGTTATTCCTTTAGCACGCATTTTGTGCGCTATTACGCCATGGTCACACTTGTCGAAGGTTTTTGCAAAGTCTGTATATATTACATCTGCATTCTTTTTGTCTTCTAGTGCATTTAGGACCTTGTCGTAGTGGTCCAATAGTTGAGACAGGACAGGAGCGACCTGTTTAAACCCATGTTGCCCTGGGTTGTGTAACTGATGGGTTTCTAGATGCGTGGTGATCTTGCTTCTTAGGACCCTTTCAAAGATTTTTATGATATGGGATGTTTAGGTAGTGCTATTGGTCTGTAGTTCTTTGCTGTTGCTTTACTGCCCCCTTTGTGGAGTGGGGCTATGTCTGTTGTTTTTAGTAACTGTGGGACAACCCCCGTGTCCATGCTCCCTCTCCATAGGATGGAAAAGGCTCGTGATAGGGGCTTCTTGCAGTTCTTGATGAACACAGAGTTCCATGAGTCTGGCCCTGGGCAGAGTGCATGGGCATGTCATTTATCGCCTGTTCGAAGTCATTTGGCGTCAGGATAACATCGGATAGGCTTGTGTTAATCAAATTTTGTGGCTCTCTCATAAAAAATTCATTTTGATCTTCGACTCTCAGTCTGGTTAGCGGCTTGCTAAAAACTGAGTCATATTGGGACTTGAGTAGCTCACTCATTTCCTTGTTGTCATCTGTGTAGGACCCATCTTGTTTAAGTAGGGGCCCAATACTGGACGTTGTTCTCGATTTTGATTTGGCATAGGAGAAGAAATACTTGGGTTTCTTTCGATTTCATTTAGGGGTTTTAGTTCTTCCCGCGATTCCTGATCCTAAAGGATTTTTTAGCTTAAGATCTTTGTTCTTTCTTGACCAGTTGTTCCCTACGCATTCAGTATATTGCTTTTTTAAGCGCTTGGTTATTTTTCCCTTTAAAAAGGGAGCGCCTGTCTCTTTCTGTTTTACATCTACCCTCCTTTTCTAGAGGAAATAGCCTTGGGGCACCCATCGAGTGCCACCGAGTTAATCGTCTACATCAGTTGGGGTCTGTGTTGCTTAGATACTTCCCAGCTTATATCGGTTTAGGACTTGGTTTACTTGGTCCCACTTTATGTTTTTGTTATTGAAGTTGAATTTGGTGAATGCTCCCTCGTGACTAATCCCCTTATGTCGGCTGGGGCTCCGCGCATACATGACTGAACCTCAATTATGTTGTGATCTGAGTATATTTTTTTTGATATGGTGATATTTCTTATCAGATCATCATTGTTAGTGAAATGAGGTCTAGTGTATTCTCCAGTCTAGTAGGCTTATTATTTGCTGGTTTAAATTGAATTTTGTGCAGAGATTTAAAAGTTTCGCGTGAGTGTGAGTTTCATCAGAGCTGCCTCCTGGTGTTATTACTGCAACAATATTATTTGCTATATTCCTCCATTTTAAGTGCCTTAAGTTGAAATCCCCCAGGAGCAAGATGTTGGGTGCAGGAGCGGGAAGGTTTTCCAGACAGTGGTCAATTTTTAACAGCTGTTCCGGAATTGCTGGGATGTTGCATCCGGAGGCTTGTTGACTATCACAATGACTAGGTTTTGGTTCTCGACCTTTACTGCTAAAACTTCCACTACTCATTTGAGGCATTAGCATTCTGTGCAAACAAGTGACTCTGCAATGTTATACGGCAACCCCCCCCCTTTTGCCTGCTTCTTTTCACTTGATAGGAGATGTAAGGCTAGTCGGATCCATTTTCGTGTTGCCAAGTGAATCCTTTAGTGGGGTCGTCATGATATTAGCGCAAATTGGACTTTTGTAGCTTGAAGAGTCCACGATGAAAGGTATTTTGTTGTTTGTTGATTTTCAACCCTGTAATTTGCAAAGATGTTATGGACGGGGGTTTTGCTGGGGGATTTTTTTCCGGAATTAGGTTGATCTTTTGGAGTTGACCATACTGGGGTGTTCCAGCTCTGTGAATGTGACTTGTGACGATTTTCTGCCTTTACGCGTGTTTATTTAAATCTCCTGCCTTGATTTTTCAGTGCGTTCTATATGGGTGGACTCGTAGGGTTAGTTCGGAGCCTGGAAGTGTTGTTCGTTTGTTCGCCTTTGAGGTATAGGGTGGGAATTGATGGTTTATGCAAGGTTTTTTGTACAAAAGTCGAGGAAAAATTCATTGAGTTAGTTTGCTTTTCTGTTGGTGGAGTTGGGGTTTCCTGGTTGGTTTTTTAGTTGCACGTCGTGATTCTTTTTTCCCAGAATTTTCCCTGATAGGGTCTTCCGAGGTCTTTTGTGCATCACTTGGTAGTTTGGTATTTCTTCTTAATACCATTTTTGCCCTTTTTCAGCGGGTTTAAATTCGTACCCGTTTCTTTGGCTCTGGTATGTGACCCATTTGTTTTTGTTATTCTATCATTGTTTTGTATTTTGGTTTGAGAATCTGCGGTTTTCCGGTTGTAAAGTCTCTTAGCTGTTCTATCTGCTTAGTTGTTTTTAGGGCATGCTTGTTATTGGATTGGGTCTTTTTCAATTATTACCTTCCTCAATATATTACGATTATAGTCAAATCTGCCACTTATATGTTCTACGCTTTGTGACGTATTAACGTCTGCCTCATTGGAAGTCTGAAGGTGACTTTAGTAGTGTCTTGGGGTATTTTCCCAAGAGTTGTTATGAGGAAAGTAGGAAAGTTGTGTCATATCCCCTTTCTCAAGGTCAAAAATATGGCAATACTGAGTGGTTATTCGCAAAGGCTTTACGAACTTTCGTATCCAAGCATAGTAAGGGGTCCATGGTAAACGTCCCTTACGAAAGCCATATTGATGAGCGGAGAGACTGTTGTGTGTCCTAAATACCAAAATAAACGTCTATTTACTAGGCTTTCCATCACTTTGCAAACTGCACTGGTAAGAGCAATGGGAGATAGTGGGAGGTTTCATGCCCCGTAGTGCCTGGTTCTGGGAAAGGGAGAACAATACGGATTTCCACAGCTAGGAAGAACTCCTTGTGACAAATAAGATTGTAAAGGCATAATAGGATGCAAGGGCTGACTGATGTAAATGTTGTAGCATACGAATATGAATTTCGTCGGGCCCAGCTCCCGATGATCGGCAAGCTGAGAGTTTTTGCCTCCAGTTCTTGAAGTGTAAAAGGCCATTATACTGTTCTTCTCTGAGAAAAGACAAGCCCAATGGTGCTAACTCTCTGGCAGACTTTGAGGAAAGAAATGAGGGGCATAGATGGAGTCCCTGAGAAATTAGGCCAGATGATTGCCAATTTCATTGGCAACATCTAGTGGGTTTGCTATTCAACACCGGCAACCCGCAGAACAGGACCCGGGGTCAGGAGAATATTTCCACTCAGTTTTCGTACTTTTTCCAGACTGCACTCATAGAGGAAGCAGGGGTTGATGGTGGAGACAAATCTTGCCAGCAAGTGTTTTAGCTCACGGATGACACGGGAGTGATTGCACGCTTCTGCTTAAAATCAGAAATCTCTCTGTGGTTCTATTGTACCGGTACCTGCCCCATGCAGCGCTTTTCAAACGTACTGCACGAGCACAAGCAGGAGACCACCAAGGCACGCATTTCTGAGAATGCTGCCCGAAGTTTGGGGTATAGAAAGAGAAGCTGCAGTTAAAATGGAGGATGAGAAGAGGTGGTAAAAGCTCATCGATGGAGGACAAAGAAGGAACTTTTCTAAAAACAGTTAGCTGTGAGTAAAGGTTTCCAAATTTTCTTATCAAATTGCCAGTGTGGATGCGAAGTGGTATATTGAAGGGAATAAGATAGGAAAGAGCTATGTAAGTCGGAAAGACAGTATTCAATTTCTAAGGGTGGATCAGACGAGAGTTCAATGAAATGTTTAACGGGACAAATTGGGTGTAACATTAAAACCATTGGAGGGGCATGTTTTTTCCTAATGAATCATGTGACACAGGAGACCCCCATAGGAAAGGGGTTAAAGAAGTAGCAGAATCAATTGGCGGTAGATGTAAAAGGACAATGCAACACCAGAAATCCGGGAGAGAGTATAAAGAAAGAGCGAACCCCCTATGCAATGGATAGGGATGGTAATGAAAAAAAACAAATAGTTAAGTATGGTTATATTGTAAATAAGGGATTATTAAAGGTTCATTATTGGAATATTTGTAGAATATAAATGAACTAGAGGCTGAAATAACAGCAGTGTTAATTTTGGTTCGTAAGAAACACCATGGCATGTAGATATTGTACCTTTCCCTGACTAGGATTTTCCCCTTATTATGGATGTGAATGGAAGCACTGAAATCTTAGGGAGGGTTAATATCGAAATGGGGTTAAAGCTTCGGAAATAAAGAGGGGAAAGGTAAGGAAGGTAGCATGTGAAAGGATTGCAGGGCCGAGGAGGAATGCATAGGACATGTCCATTGATTTGGTCCTAGCATTATCTGATTGCCCCTGCAAATTCAAGTGAGGGTAGGAACATTTGGGAAAGGGCTAGGGGGGGATGGAAAATAGTTGGAATGTATGGACTGTACCAAGGGATTAGGGAATGTGGATAGGAAAAATTGGAAGAAAGAGGGTGCCCAAGGTTGTCAAAGTTAAAAATGGGGAACGGGGAGGTTAGAGTACAAGGGGTAACTCTTACACAATTAACAGGTGTGAAGGGGAGAAGTTAGTACCACAGGGAATAATTAGAAGTGGAAGTGGTTTAGGAGTTTAAGGACCTTTTGACTTTAGAAGAAGAGGGAAGGGGGGTTCATAAAAGCTTGTACTGAGTTTGCAAGAAACATAGTTAGGAGAAGGGCAGGCCAGGACTTCCTGAGCCCAACGAAAGATTGTCAGGAGTGATATGGACGTCCCAACAAGGTGGGTTCAGAAGATGAGGTACAATGGGGGTTTTTTGAAGGCATACAAGACAGGTTTAGTCTCCAGAGGCGAGACGATAAACTTGCTAATAGGATCCCAGGGGATACTTTTCCCATTGCATTATATAGTTCTAGCATGGTAGTATTATTATCATATAAATAAGGCTAAGGATTGATAACATGAGTTTTAATGGCCGATCCACAGGAGGGCTTGCTTATGGCATATAGGATGGCATTGCCAAATTTCTACATGTTGCAGGAGGGAACCCCCTTGTCATTGAACTTTTCCCTCTAGGGGGGCTGCTTTTTTTAGTTTTGGGTTTTTCAAAAGGGGAATTGGGAGGAGGGTCATACGAGTCTATTCACTAAAATTGTGAGGGAAAAAAAGCAGCCCCACGGGAGGCATTGAAGAGGGGTTAAAACCCCCAGGACAGAAAAGTTTGAACAGGAGGAATGGGGGTAACCAAGGGTGGGTGAGAAGAGGAAAAGGGAAGTGGGGATTTTTTGAAACAGGGGGGTAAACAGGGTAGTTCCCTTGGAGGGGGAAGGGGAGAAATGAGGAAAAGGGAGATTTGTCTTTGAGGAACGGTTTTTCCCGTCATTTAGGTAGTTGAAAGGAGGGAGACGAAGGGTGGAGACAAAAGGCAAGGGATTTTTGGCAAAGAGGGAATTTCGGAACAGGGGAGGGTTAATCGAAAAGGGGGGGAAATTCCACAATTTTACATTTTGCAGTGAGGGAAAGAACTTGTAAGAGGAAAAAAATGAGGAATGGAGAGGTTCAAAATTTTAAAACGGCCCCACTTTAGGGAGCTTGGGGGGAGGGGAAATAAGGTTTTCTCTTGAGGTTGGGAGCGGAGTTCCAGCTGTTCAGAATGAGTACCGGGGGCGGAAATTTTTGAACAGGTAATGGGGATGCGGTAACAAAAGGGTTTTTTTTAAAGAAAGGATCCAAGGTGGGGTGGAAAAGGGGAAAAAAACAAGTTTCCCCTTTAAATTTAGAAAAATCGGAAAAGGAGGTTCTCCCCTTGCTCCCGGCTTTTAGTGCCTTTACAACAGGGGAAATGGCTTACAGGAAGATTTGTTATTCCAGGAGAAAGGGGGAAATAAAAAAGAAAAAACTGAAAGAAATAAAAGAAAAAAGGGGGGTTGGAAATGGCTTTACATGTTGTTTTGGGTACCTTTGAATTGGTTACAAGCGTACTAAATTTTTGATGTTCGGCCAAAAAAAGGAAACCGGGGAATCCTCCCGTAAAAACAATTAACTTTTTTTTCCCCCCCTTGAGGAGGGTCCCCCGGGGCGGTTGGGTTTTTTTAAAAAACTATTTATAAAAAAAAGTATTTTGGGGGAAATGTTATTTTTCAAAGTGCAGGAACATTTTCGTAAAAAGTGGAAACCCCTTGAGCCGGGGTAGCAGAAGGTGTGAGCGGTCCGTTTTTGGAGAAAAGAAATATTTTACAAATGGCGTGGGTGCCTTGCCAAAATTGGGGCCCGGTGGTGGGAACAGTCGAAAATGAAAATTTTGTCCGTGAGGGGAAAACGGCGGGAAAGAAAGGGGTTTCGAGAGAAAAACAAGGGTGGAAAACCCAGGGGTAAGTCGGGTTTTTAGGCCGGGGGAAGAGGGTGAGGGAAACGGGCGGGCAAAAAGGTACAGAGGGGGCCAAAGGAAAAAGGTCAAAAGGAAGGGGTCAAAAAGAAGGCGGGGTCAGAAAAAGGGGTGGGAAAACCCCCAAAAGGGGAAGGGTGGGGGTGGGGGAAAAGAGAGGGGGGAGAATGGGTTAAAAAGGGGCCGGGGGTAGCAGGTCAGGTTAGGGTGCCATGGTTGGGTTTTATTTTTTTCTTTTTGTTTTTAAAAAAAAAAAAGAAAAAAGGAAAAGAAAATAAAAAAAAAAAAGGAATAAAAAAAGGGGGGGGACGGGGAGGGATAGTTCCTAGGAGGAATAAAAGGGCCAGAAATCTCCCCCAGCCCAAGAGGACCTCAGCCCGCAAGTGCGCCGATGCGATGGAGCCCCTGCCAACCCTACCCTCATGCCTTTAAACCCGGAATCCCGGGGTGCAACCTCACATCTGCCCAGCTAACTTGGGGACAAAAGGGGGGTGGCCCGGAAAATCCGCAAAAAAGCATACCTCCCTTTGGCCACCACCCCCCCGGGTCCGAAAGGTGGTTCCAGGAAAAATAACCCCTCGCCGAGAGCACCAAAGCCACCCCCCGGGTATGGAAGGATCGGGACCCCCCGGCAATCCCAGTTCCCGGCAAACTATGCCACCGCCAAGAAAATCAAGGAATGGGATGGACCCCGGTACCCTTTCCCCCACTAGGGACTAGATGCCTGTGGGAAAAAAAAAAGGCCAAAAAGGAAGGGCAAAGGGAGGGGGGGGGGAGGGGAGGAAAGGAAAAAGGGGGGGGATGGGGAGGATGGGATAGGGAATGGGGGGGGTAAATTTGGTTTGGGCTGAGGAAGGGAGGGGAAAGGGCTAAAATTTCCCCGACCAAAAGCCTTTCACCACGCATAGGGGCCCCCCCCGATGAGGAATAATAATATAATCAAAATTAAATGCTAAACCTAAAAGGGGGGATACGCACTGGGGTCATTTGAAGAGAAGGAAATGCAAATTTTTTTAGATAGTGTGTGCTGCAGAGCGTTCAAGAGGTGAATAAACAAGGGTAGTAGTGGTGCTTACACAAATAACACGCACTATGAAAAAATTTGATCTTACAGTTGAAATTGGACCCTTTAACCCCCTTTTAGGGTGTGACGTGATCTATGGCTATATGTTTTGGGGTCCAAAACCTAATCTATGCCATGAGTGCTCACTCTGTAAGCTGTGAGCAGTAAATTTGGGCCTAGTAGAGAGAATCTCATTGGTATGTGTGCACTACATAAATAAATCCGCAGCAACAGTGTAATGAGGATAAAAAAAGAGAGTAATTTTGATTTTAAGCAGCGACTTTTCAGTTTTTTTTTTTTTTTTCTTCTATTTTTTATAGTTGTATTTCTTTCATCTTTTTTATCGAAATTTGGGAAAAAATGTACAGAAATAGAGTGATTTTTTATTGTTTTAGTAATGGAAAATGGGTTGAAAATGAGCTCAAAATAGCGAAATGTTAAATTTTTCCAATGTTTAAGAGTAAAAAATGATCCCCACGTCTAATACAAACCGCTGGTGGGTTTAAAATACGTTAACAAAAGTTTGATATTTTTTATACAATTATTTGTGCTGCATAACAGTAAATCTTTTATTTTTGGTTTGAATAAAATTCATTATGTGAATTAAAAAAACAAAAAGGAATTCTTTTTTTAAAACCTGAGAACATAACTAAGAAAAAGAGGAAATGTTAGTTTAGTTCCGGAATGCCTGCATTGTTTTTCGGACCCTATTTTGAAAATTTGAAAATTTTGAAAAATTGCAAATTTAAATTTGGCCCAAATACATTTTTTCCCTCCTTTTTTGTAATTGGTTTTTTTTTAGTAGTTTTTTGCTCAAATCGATGGAAAGAAGAAATAGTAAATGTTAAAGTTTGGTAATTGGGAAAAAAATTTGGTTAAAAGGGGAAATAAACAGCAAAAATTGTATTTTTAAAATGTTAAATAAAAAATTCCCAAAGGCAAATTGTCTTTTTCCTCAAATTTTGTATTTTTTTTTATTATTCAAAAAATTTCTCTAAATTTCTTAAGGAAAAAAAAAAAATTTTTTTTTTGAAACTGGACCTTTGGGGGCCAAGAAATTTGGCCTTTGGACTGTGAAAGGGTTTTTTCCCCAAAAATTTAAATTAAAAAAACCGTTAAATTGGCCCCAGTTCACCATTGTTGGAGGGGGTAATGTTTGAATAGATATAGTGGGGAATTGGTAAGGGATTATTGGCAAAAGGGCAGGCGAGGGGGTAATTTGAATATTCGAGGTATGGGTAATCATCATTGACCCCGACACTTCTTTAATCAAAATTTTTTAAAAAAATTTTTGGCTGCCCACTTTTTTTCTTTATAAAATAATAAAAATTAAAAAAATGGGGGGAAATAGTAAATAACGGGGACAGTTTTTTTTTAACCCCAAACACAGTTTATTATTAAGTTTTGTAAAAATTTTATTTGGGAAAAGCCTTTTGGGTTTTAGATAGGGGGTGGTAAATAAGCTTTTGAACAGGGAAACCCAAAATTACTTCAACAAATACAGTGGCCCCCCAAAAACTTATGAATGGAAAAATGAAGTGATTTTTTAAAATTCTTTTACGTTTATTTTGGGGTTTTTGGGGACTAATTATTAAAACTTATGGGAAAAAATTTGGGTTGGACAACTTTACCCAGTGAAAAATTTTAAACCGGGGGCCAGTTAAAACTTACAATGTGTTCGGGGGGCAGTTCATACAGGAACTAAGCACAGGCCCCAAGCCCTAACGCACGAGTACTGCGCCAAGCCAGTATCTGCCCAATGCCTCCAACAGTCTCCCCCAGAAAATTCAGCAGTTTCCCCCGAGCCTGCCCCCCAGCGCAGCTCGCTCGAAGTCTCTGCTCAGGAGCTCTGCCCCCGCAGCGTCCGCTCAAAATTCCTGTCATGTTTCCTTGGGCTTTTATGGTGGCCAAGCCCCCTCCACAACCGTGTACGCCTGCGCCTGGGGGCTGAGGCGTCAAGAAAAAAGCCTCGACGTGGGCGTGGCTACAGACGTTTGCAAGGGGCAAGGGTGCCCAATAATTGGAAAAATTGGGTCCCCCCAGAGACCTCACAACCCCAGTGGACTACATAACCCCCCTTTCCCCCCCAATTTTAAAATATCGAGAACAGGAAAATTTGTCCTGTTATTAGACTATTTATTCCTAATCCTTAAAATCTTTTAAATAAAAAGGGGACAAAATTATAATAATACAATTATTCAAAACTTATATTTCCTAAAACCCTTCTCTCTCCCAAAAGGGGAGCATATCAGTACACCGGGCATTTGGGCCGATAATAGTCGCCTCTGGTGCAAAGCCTCCTTACCTGTCATTTCCCCCTTAAACCTAAATATGGGGCCCCAGTGTTTCCCCTACTTCTCTGGGAAATGCACTACCCCAATGTAGTCACCCTGACGTTAAAACCTTGGGCCAAACCTCTTAGGCTTTATGGCTGAAAAAACTGCTCCAAGGGGGGGGTTTATTCTTTCAAGTAACTGCAAGGCCCACTTACGCCCCCAAGGCCCTTTTTGGGCCCACATTTAATGCACCTACAACTCTGAAAAGAGACGGGGCCGGCACGCAGCTAAGACCTTCCATTTCCTATGCCACTCTAGGATTCACGGGCCCTTAAACAAGGCGGCCATAATCCTGGACCGTATTCAAGGCCCCCTTATTTACACGGGAAAAACAAAACATTTTGGGGCAAGTCAAAGTAGGTGGGGAATCTCACATTCAATGTCTTCAGGGCTGGCAGGGCATCCCGCATACCGGTGTACGGGTCGACCGCAAGGAGGAACGCTCATACCCCCCTTGAAAGAGGTGGCCCAGCAGGGAGTCCATTTCGCGGCTCATTCCTTCCAATTCCGAGGATGGCAACCCCTTTCATAGTAGATTCTCCTGCCCTGGCACACCCCGAACCCCTCACACCCACTCAGCATCACCCCATCTCCCTCTTGAGCTAGGCAGCATCGCAGTCACAGCACGGCCACGCATATCCATAAACCAGCACGGCCCGTTTCACAGCAGCACATAGCAGGCCGTATCACAGCAGACATGCACGGGCCGTATCACAGCGCACAAGCACGGGCCGACCAGCAGCCACGACGGCCACGCTTGCACACGGTACAGCATCTCGCCGGCCCACAGCTAGCGCGGTTTCGCTCTAGCAGCATCCAGCACGACATCAGCAGTAGCAGGCTTGGTCAGTGCCGAGGTGGGGTGGGTCACTTCAGGTCATCAACAGCGGTGCGGTCCCCATCCCTGGAAACTGCGGGTAACTGGGGGTTTCGCGGGCAATGGCCAGAGGCTGGGTGAGGCAGACACCCACTACACTGGTGACAGACCAGGGCAGAAATACATCTACTGGGGCACATCAGCTGGGTGACTGGGCATTCAGCGGGGATGGGAATCGTGGACAGCAACATAGGCAACTTTTCAATGGGTACTTTGTGGGTGGTCTTCCAAGGCGGGCTGGGTGACTTCTCATCCTCGAAAATATTAAATTTCGGCCAGAAATTGCTTCCCCCAAAAGTTCCCCAAAAATACTGTATTTCCACCTTTTTCTCAAACCAACAACCAATAAACCAAATAAATATTACACCCAAAAAATTATTTAGACCCCCCGTCAAAAAAGGACGTTAAGGTCACGGGTTATAATTCATAAGATTTCACTTTAGATTTTCACACACAAAAAAAAAAAAAGGGGGAGCAAAGGGTTTGCATAACAAGTATAACCGAGCAGTAAAAAAAAGGGCACATGGGACGGCCCTACTATAAAAATAATGGGACCCCACCGCTTAGACCCATGTCTGTAGGGGGTAATGATTGAAAGGTTTTAAGGGGGGAAAATAGGAGTAAGGGATTTGTAGGCAGGGGAGGGGGCAGGCGGGGGGGAGGAGTGGATGATTAGGGGGGTTTTGGTAGGTAAGACAGGTCAGTGGTGACCCCACGAACTTTTTAACTCTAAAATACTCACTAACATATCCCTCCCCCACTCTTACTCAATTAAACAAAATAAAATATAAGAAATAGGAATAGCAAATAACGGGGACAGTGAATATTATTATTTTAAAAAACTCAAAAAAACAGTTTATTATTAAGTCTTTTACAAAAAATATTTTTGGGGGGAAAAGCACTTTTTTTTTAAAGATAAAGGGGTGGAAAACATACGGGGAAAGGGGTCAAAGCTTCGAAAAAAATTAATTCCCGGTTTTTCAAGGGGCATTTTCAAATCACAAAAATAACCACATCCAAGCCACACACCAAACCCCCCCCCCCCTTCCCCCCCCCCAACTCCCTCAAACCCCCCCCCCACCCGCCCCCACCCCCCAAGCTCCGGGAGCTCTCCCACCCGCAGCAGCTCCGCTCAATTCTGATCATGCTCTTCCTTGGGCTTTTAGGGTGGCCAAAGCCCCTCCAAACCACGTGTACGCCTGCGCTAGGCTGAGGCGTCAAGAACAAAGCCTCAGACTGGGCGGGGTACGACGTTGCCAAGGAAGGTGTGCCCATATAATTGGTTTTTTAAATTGGTTCCCCAGAGACCTCACAAGCCCAGTGGATACATCAAGCATGGTAACCCAAATGGAAAAAGGCAAGTTTTTGAGGCAAATTTTGGCTCGGAAACCCCCAATAACTCGGTTAAGGGCATTTGTCTGAACGTGTCCATGCAGCCTGAGCCGGGGCTGCCTCCACCCCAAGTAGAGTCCTTTTGTTTACAACCGTGAGGAAGATTCCCAGTACATTGATATATTTTGTATTCCTTGTTTTTAGTGTTGTAACTGCTAAATATGCCACCCGGGTCCTAAGAAAGCTTCTAGTGCCAGCCCCGTGGTAAAAAAAGGGAAAAAGCACAATAGAATTCAAGAAAAAAAAAAGCAAAAGTCCGAAGTGGAGGAGGGGAAAAAGGAGGGAAAGTGCCCTTTTGCGTGATTTAGTGATTCTATGATATGTACGAACTAAAGGAAGCGGGTTTGATAAAGGTTTTTACAGTGGACCCCCCAATTTGATGGGATCGGCATTCGATTAAAACTGGCATTCGAGATTTTAAAACAAAAAATTCGTTCGGCATTCGACGAAAACCCCCTATTTCGATCATTCGCACGAGAGTGTCCAGTGTTTACAGCCATCTGGGTACTTCATACATTCCATATTAAACCCAATTTCACTGTTTTTTGGGGTTGTTTTTGAAAAAATTTAAATAACCATGGCCCCCAAGAAATTTTTAGTGCCAATCTTTAAGAAAAAAGGTGTAATGATATTGAAAGAAAAAAAAGATAAGTTGTCCCCCGTTTTTCGTAGTTTTTCGGGGGTCATGATTTTGGGGAACATAGGGATATTTTTGTTAAAATGGGTCGTAATCATAGGTTGACCGCAATATAGTTTGTCTGGGATGCTAGCAGGGGTGAGCCGGGGCGGCCCCCCTACCAGCCAGTCTGGGGGTTTTTTACCCGTGAAAAGAAGGTCCCCCCATGTGTCCTACGAAATATTTTAATATTCCATCTTTTAGTGCTTGCAAGTAATAAATAAATCCTGGCCAAAAAAAGCTCCTAGTGCCAAGCCCGTGGTAAAGAAGGTGGAAAAAGATTTCATTTAAGAAAAACATCTTGAACAATAGAAAGTGGGACAAGTGGGCCAAACGGCCCGGATGTATAAGAAAAATACACAACCATTGTTCCATAGTGGCCCAAAAAAAAGGAAATCAAGGTGCTTGTTTCAAAGGGGGCAACTATGCTGACAAAATGAGATACCATTCGAAGATGTTTTAAAATTTTATTGGGTGGGTAAACGAGAAAACAATTTGCAGGAGATATTTATGACTTCGATTATTTTTGAAAAGGCTAGGGAGTTGCAAACGATTGGTAAAGAAATTGCCTGCAAATAGTGGGATGTGAGTGAATTTAAGGCCACAAAGGTTTGGTTTGAGAGATTTAAGAACCCTGTGGCAAAAAAGTGTGGTAAGGATGGGGGGGCGCCAGTTCGACCACAAGGGGGCTGAAAAATATGTGCTGAATTCAAGGAGTAATAGAGGCTGAAAGGGCTGAAACCTGAACAAGGTTCAATTGTGAGAAAAAAGGCCCCTTTTGGAAAAAAGAAAAAGGGACCTTCATTTCAAGGAGGAAAAGGCAAAAGCCCGGACCAAACCTATGAAAAAAAGGCTGACGCTCATGTTCTGTGCTAATGCTAGTGGGGATTTAAAGTGAAGCCATTTCTAGTGTCCATTCAGAAAAACCCAATGTGTTCAGGAAAAACAAGTTATGAAAATAAATTGTGTGTGTTTTGGAAATCTAATGTAAAGGGATGGGTCCGAGGGAAATTTTCGTCGAGGGTTAAAAAGGATGTTTGGCCCCAGGTGAAGAATTTCTCCTGGAAAAGAAATTGGATCTCAAAATGCCCGCTAGTAATGGGCAATGCCCTGCTCAATCTCCAAAATTAGATGACCTAATTTTTGAGGAGCTTGGTTCATCACAGTAAGTTTTGCCCCAGAAAACCCCCCCTCTCCTCCGCCCATGGACCCGCAGGTCATTTCAAAATTTTTAAAAAACTTACACCCAAAGCAAAGTTTTCACAGGGCTTTTACGGGGGCCCCCAGACACTCACTTGACCCCAAGGGAATTATGGAGGAACACCAGCATCCCACACTGCATAACCCCCTTTTGGTATGGTTGGAGGGAGTTACTACCCGGACTTTTTAACTCGCTTGGAGAAAATTGTGGCCAGATTGTGTCCACAAGGGATTTTGAAGGGTTGGGATGGCCGATGAGCCTAGTCTGTTGTTTAAAAAATTTTGGCACTGGGGGTTCATGGGGGTTTGGGTGTGAGTTTGGAGGATGTGGAAGATTTTGGGGGAAGACCACAAGAAAGGTCACCCCTGAGGGTGCAGAGCTTCAGCAGGAACAGCAACAGATCGCAGCTCAGAATTTGTCAGAGGGGAGGAAAAGAGATGGAAGAAGGTGCCTTTTTCAGAAATTAAAGGGGTTTTTGCTATGTGGGGTAAGATGGAAAGATTTTTTGGGGGAAAAAATCACCCTACAAGGTTGTTGCTGCCGTTGGCAACTGTACGTGACAAAGTCTTGGGCCCTTTTAGGGAAGTGTTTAAAAAGACGCAAAGAAACAGAGTCTCTCCCGTTTTTTTGCGAGGCGGACTCCTGTTTACTCTCAAATGGTCCTAGTGGCATTAAAAACAGAAAGAGAAGCAACCCCCGAAAACCAATTGGTACCCGAGGTGTTGCTGGAAGGGGATTTCCCCTTTCCAAAAAAGTAAACAATCCATCTCCTTTTTCCTCCCCTTTTCCCCTACCTAAGAAGAAAACTCCAAAAAAGGTAAGTGTTCACTGTTAATGTTTCATTCATCATTTCCCCTTGTATTGTTTTTGTATACATCTTATTTCATGTAAAAAAACTTTTTTGTTTTAATTTTCTGGGGTAGGAACGGATTTTATATTTAATTTTTTTTATGGGAAAATTGTTCGAAAACATAGATTTGATAATAGTAGCAACTTCAGGAACGGATTAATTTTCGAAAAAAGAGGGACCACTGTAATTGCAAAGTACAAAAGTGGAGTGCATTGTGGAGCTGGCCAGGTTGTATAGTAAACCCCAATCAACCTCTCTCTGTAGTGGCAGGAAAAAGGAATCAGGGAAACTGTCATTGCAAAAGTGCAATTGTTTTCAAACAGAGATCGTAGTGTTAAAAATGTTTAGAGAGTTTTTGGTGCGGATAAAAAAAAAAAAGATGCGGAGATAGCATACTCAAGTGATCTTTGTGAAAAAGGGTAGGGAGTTTAAAAGATTTTTTAAAGAAATTGCCCGCAAATAGTGGTGTGTGAGTGAATTTAAGGCCAGCAAAGGTTGGGTTTGAAAAAATTTAAGAACGTAGTGGCATACACAGTGTAGTAAGGGATGGGGGGTGCCAGTTTTGGGCCACAAAGGGCTGAAAAAAATGGCCATGAACACTAACACCATCCACCTTCCCCCCCTCCCTTCCATCAAAAATCATCAGATCTTCATTAAGGGGAAAATAAATAAATGATTTCATTGGTTTTTTAAACCCATTGCCCCTAAACCCAAAAATCGGGTATGGGAAAATTTTGATTTCCATTTTTTCTTATGGGGAAAATTAATTCCCCTTTGATATTTTGGCATTCGTGAGCTCTCAGGAAGGATTAAATATAAAATGTTGGGGGTCCCGATATAATTAAAAAAAGAGTAAAAAAAAATTTTTTTTGTATTTTTTGTTTTTTAAAAAAGTTTTGTAAAAAAAAAATTTTGTAATTAGTTTGTGTGCTTATTGTGTTGTATACAACGAGTGTATGTTTGTACATTGCACCTTACTTTGGTCTCACAGGCCACATAAGTTATGTGAAAAAAATAAAATAGTGAAAAAAACAACAACCCTTCAAATACAAATAAACCAAAATTTACCGGGTGAGCGGCAGTCGCCGCTGTTGCCATACACGGCTCATTTTCTGCAAACTTCATGCCTCTATCTTGGTAAGTAGTGATGGGAATTTTTTTTCTTTTTGACTAAAACAATCAGAAAAATAATCTTAAAATTTTCATAAGAAAAAATAATTTTTTTTTTCGAATATTTTGCGACACCAGGAGACACTTCAGGATTGGGCCTTTCGACAGTCAAAGGGTTAACTGAGGCTCCACTGTATTTCTTTTTCTTAACCCTTTTCGATCCCTGTCCATGGGGAAGTGAAAAAGAATCTTTCCTCCATAAGCCATGTGTGTAGTATGAGGCGACTAAAATGCTGGGAGCAATGGGCTAGTAACCCCTTCTCCTGTATGCATTTATACTAAAAAAGAGAAGAAAAACTTTATAAAACTGGGATGCTTGAATATGTGTGGATGTATGTGGATGATAAGAAAGAGATGATTGCTGATGTTATGAATGAAGAGAAGTTGGATGTCCTGGCCCTAAGCGAAACAAAGCTGAAGGGGGTAGGAGAGTTTCAGTGGGGAGAAATAAATGGGATTAAGTCGGGAGTATCTGAGAGAGTTAGAGCTAAGGCAGCAGTAGCAATAATGTTGAAGGATCAGTTATGGAAGGAGAAGAGGGAATATAAATGTATAAATTCAAGGATTATGTGGATTAAAATAAGGGTTGGATGCACAAAGTGGGTCACAATAAGCATGTATGCACCTGGAGAAAAGAGAAGTCTAGAGGACAGAGAGATTTTGGGAGATGTTAACCCTTAAACTGTCCAAATGTAGATCTACATTTTCACTGTCAGCACTCTGAGTATTTTGAAAAATAAATTTTTTTTTAAATTAAAGAGGGCAATTTTCTGTGTTATAAGACTCAAAAAAAAAAACTAGGACCCATAATTACCGAGATATAAGACCAAAAAGTTGGCTCTGGATGCTCACCTGATGGCAACAGAGTCCTGCCACTTGCAGAAGTGTTGCCGATGTCCCTTTTTTCTCAATTTTAATTTAATTTATATAATTTTTATGTTCTGATAATTGCAATTTATACTAGTTCTTGTGATTTCATAGCCAATCTTTGTTCAGACACTAATATTAGGTATTGAAAGAGTACAGAAATAGTCACAAACACACTGACATGTGAACATTTTCTCCTGCCTTGGTCATTTACTATTGGCTAGAAATATATACAAAGTATTTATAGGTCTCAGCAATGTTTTAGACACTCTGGAGTACATATGAAACTCCTTGAAGCATGGTGTTTTTGTGTCACTAAAATGCTGAACAGGGTAAGCAATGGTTTTACACTTGATTTATCATGCACTGCTGCAGGGAACCCTGGCTTTATTTGTTTTCACTGTTACACACAAACATGTCTGTCTGTCTGTCTCTGCTTATCTGTCTGTCTGTCTTGCTTATCTGTCTGTCTAGCTCTGCTTATCTGACTGTTGTCTACCTGTGCATGCCTGAAGTATGCATAAAATTTTTGAAGAATGGTATTATGACAAGTGCTGACAGCCCAGGACATCGAAAATGCAGCAAATTTTTTTTGGAAAAGGGGT
>NC_069479.1:1213686-1233721 GCF_026875155.1 Cherax quadricarinatus
CCCCCTCCACAATTACCTCTCATTTGGGTTTCACAGGTTCCTTACATTTGTTAAACCCTTTAAACTGTCCAAACATAGATAAACGTTTGCCCGCGTAGCGCTCTGAATGTAGATCTACGTTTTATTTTTCATTCCTTCAAATTTGGCACAATAGGCCTGAGTCGCATAGACATGAGAGAATGAGTCTGTGCACAAAGTGTGTGCAGTATTAAAAAAATCTGGGACCACTTAGTACCTTGTAGCAGCACCAGTTCAATTGAGTGCTAGCTAGAGCAAATACCAGGGATTCACTGATGCCATGTTGCATTAACACTCCCCTTTTAAGAGGAAAGTAAAAATAGGTTAGATAAATACATGAGTGGGTGTGGGTGGGTGTGAGTTGGACCTGACTAGCTTGTGCTACTACAGTGGATGTGACCTGACTAGGTGGGTCATTGGTCTAAGATGGGGGGTGACATGGACCTCCCTTGCTTGGGCCAGTAGGCCTGCTGCAGTGTTCCTTCTTTCTTATGTTCTTATGTATTCGGCAGGCTGGCTGGCTGGCTGGCTGGTTTTGGCTGTCTCTGGCTGTCTCCCTGTCTGTATCTCTGTCTATATCTTTGTCTATATCACTATCTGTCTATATCTCTCTGTCTGTTTCTGTCTCTCACATGTACACATAAGTACAATTATTATACATAGTGTAAATTACCTAGGATAATCCAAAAATCCCAGGCAAAGATTGACAGTGACATTTATCAAATGTCACTGGGCTGTCAGCACTTGTCATAATACCATTCTTCAAGGAGTTTTATGCATACTTCAGGCATGCACAGGTAGACAGACAGTCAGATAAGCAGAGCTAGACAGACAGATCAGCAGAGACAGGCAGACAGACATGTTCGTGTGTAACAGTGAAAACAAATAAAGCCAGGGTTCCCTGCAGCAGTGCATGATCATCAAGTGTCAAACCACTGCTTACCCTGTCAGCAGCTTTAGTGACATCATAAACACCATGCTTCAAGGAGTTTCATATGTACTCCAGAGTGTCTAAAACATTGCTGAGACCTATAAATACTTTGTATATATTTCTAGACAATAATAAACGACCAAGGCAGGAGAAAATGTTCACATGTCAGTGTGTTTGTGACTATTTCAGTACTATTTCAGTACCTAATATTAGTGTCTGAACAAAGATTGGCTATGAAATCACAAGAACTATTATAAATTGTAATTATCAGAACATAAAAATTATATAAATTAAAATAAAAATGAGAAAAAAAGGTACATCGGCAACACTTCTGCAAGTGGCAGGACTCGATGTTGCCATCAGGTGAGCATCCAGAGCCAACTTTTCGGTTTTATATCTCGGTAATTATGGGTCCAAAAATTTTTTTTTTTTGGTCTTGTAACACACAGAAAATTGCCCTCTTTAATTTAAAAAATTATTTTTCAAAATAATCAGAGCACTGGCAGTGAAAATGTAGATCTACATTTGGACAGTTTAAGCCTTTAACCCTTTGAGGGTCGACAGGCCCTCTCCGAAACTCGTTCTCAGGGTCGGCCAAATTTAAAAAAAAAAAAAAATTATTTTCTCTTATGAAAAGATAGAGAATCTTTTCCCGATCATAACGACACCAAAAGTTTGAAATTTGATAGAAAACTTACGGAATTATGCTCTCGCAAAGTTAGCGGTCTCGGCGATGTTTACGGATCGGCGATTTTGCCCACTTTGAGCCCCATTTTCGGCCAATTTCACTGTACTAGTCGACAAAAAACATGAATATTTCGCTAGAACTCTATTTTTTCTATCGAATGGGTGCAAGAAACCACCCATTTATAAATTCAACTATCCAGTACAGTGGTCAGAATTTAGCAATTTTGCCAATTTCACACAAATTTCAAAAGATGCCAATTTTCGGAATAGGGTCCAGAATAAACAAGAAAGACATTCCTGGCACTAAAATGACATTTCCTCTAGTCATTAGTCACGTCTCAAGGCCCCTCTTATATTCTTTTGCTTTCCACTTTGAATTTTTATTCTCACAAAAAATATAAGATTTACTGTTATGCAGACTACTGCATTAGTGTAAAAAATGGTATAAATATTATTGGTGCACTTGTGAAAGAATATTAGACTCACCAGTTGACGTGTATTGCACGCTTGGCACGATTTGTTTACTTTTGAAGTTTGGTAAAAATCGAACATTTCTGCTACTTTGAGCTCAATTTCAAGGCACCTTTCATTGTAAAACCAGTCAAAATCATCTCAATTTCAGTAATATGTCTTCCATTCTATAAAATGAGACCAAGAAAACTAGAATACAACAATAAATACTATACGAAAATACACTGCAAAGTCGCTGATTTATTAAAAAAAAATGGAAAAAGTTTTTTTTTTCTCATTATGCACCGTGTGCTGCAGGATTTTTTTTAGACTGTGCACACTGACCACATAGACCCATTCTTTCATATGAAGGCCTACCAGCTTTCTCCCACTAGATTTGAGGTCGCTAGAATTTATGAGTACTAGTACGTCAAAAACCCCTACGCGTAAGACGTACTAGTACGACGAAAACCCTCAAAGGGTTAAGCGTTAACATCTCCCAAAATCTCTCTCTGTCCTCTAGACTTCTCTCTTCTCCAGGTGCATACATGTTTTTTATGACCCACTCTGCACATCCGACCCTTACTTTAATCTACATAATCCTTGAATTTATACATTTATATTCCCTCTTCTCCTTCCATAACTGATCCTTCAACATTATTGTTACTGCTGCCTTAGCTCTAACTCTTTCAGATACTCCTGACTTAATCCCATTTATTTCTCCCCACTGAAACTCACCTACCCCCTTCAGCTTTGTTTTGCTTAGGGCCAGGACATCCAACTTCTTTTCATTCATAACATCAGCAATCATCTCTTTCTTATCATCCACACTACATCCACGCACATTCAAGCATCCCAGTTTTATAAAGCTTTTCTTCTCATTTTTAGTATAAATGCATACAGGAGAAGGGGTTATGAATCCATTGCTCCCAGCATTATAGTCACCTCATACTACACGCATGGCTTATGGAGGAAACATTCTTTTTCACTTCCCCATGGACAATATAGGAAATAAACAAGAACAAGAGCTATTAAGAAAAAGAAATACAGTGGAGCTTCAGTTAAAGGCATTAATCCATTTCAGAGAGCTTGCCTTTAACTGATTTGGATGTTATCTGAATTAATTTTCCCCATTAAAAATAATGGATACCCAATTAATCCATGTCAGACAGCCAAAAGTATTAACAAAAAATATTTTTTTAAAGATTAAATATAAATATATATACAGAAAACAATGACAAATAAATATAAAGCTCTAATAAAATGGATAAATGAATATTTAACATCACACTTACCTTTATTGACTCCTGTTGGTGTAGGAGGTAGGTAGGAGGCAAGAGGAAGGTGAGTTTATTATGCTTCAATATGACGCTAATATCATCTCTACGGCTTATTTATCTATCACAATTCATCTAATATGACATAATAAACAATATTAATAACATAGAAACATGATATATACTCTAAAATGAATAAAATATGTCATAACATACATGAGGAGTAAGTAATGGTGATGTTGTTGTTGGGTTTATAAGGGCCACTGAGAGAAGCTGTACATAGTGGAGGTGGAGGTGGAGGTACCAGCAGAACCCACCACCACTATTCACAATTATTGTACACAATTTATAAATAAGAAATATTTACATTTTAATTTATAAATAAGAAATATTTACATTTTAATTTATAAATAAATTAGTTTATTCAGGTATACAGAAATACAGTTACGTACATAGATTATCATACATAGCAGCATATGTGTAAAGTACCTACGATAACGCAAAAAAGTCAGAGTGACTTATTTCCATGGGGGTCCTTTCATATATACACTTATATTTTCTTTTATACTTACACTTTTATATTTACACTTACCTTGGAGGAGATGTTAGTTTAGTTAGTTAGTTTGATGGAGGAGATGCTGGCAGAAGTTTAGGGTGGTGGAAGATAGGAGGGTGCTGTATATTCATTGGCCCTATACACATCCAACAACATTAGAGTTACAGTGGTCCCTCGATAATTGTAGGGCTCGATAGTCGTAATTTTCGGAAATCGTAACGAAATCTTCGTAAAAACATTGGCTCGCTAATCGTAGATTGACTAGCGAATAGTCATTCGTCCGGGATGCATACTCACGCTCTGAGCCGCCCTGGCATCCCTTCCCAGCCAGTGTGGCATTGTTTACCAGTGAGCGACGGTCCCCTCACTTGCTCATACGAAATATTTCATAATATTCCATTCATTTTAGTGCTTGCAACTACTAAATAAGCTACCATGGCTCCAAAGAAAGCTCCTAGTGCCAAGCCTTTGGTAAAGAAGGTGAGAAATATGATTGAATTTAAGAAAAACATCATTGAACAATATGAAAGTGGTGTACGTATGGCTGAACTAGCCAGGATGTATAACAAACCATGATACCTACAGGCTATCATGTTTTGTATTTTCTCAGGAGCAAATGTTACATGCCCTTATTTACCCCAGGCTCACATAGTTGTGAACTGGTGATTGTACAATCATAGCTTCCATCGTGGCCAAGAAAAAGGAAATCAAGGACGCTGTTGTTGCAAAGGGGATAAATATGCTGACAAAAATGAGATCACCAGTACTCGAAGAGGTTGAGAAGTTATTATTGGTGTGGATAAACGAGAAACAATTAGCAGGAGATAGTCTTATGACGTCAATTATTTGTGAAAAGGCTAGGCAGTTGCACGACAATCTGGTAAAGAAATTGCCTGCAACTAGTGGTGATGTGAGTGAATTTAAGGCCAGCAAAGGATGGTTTGAGAGATTTAAGAACCGTAGTGGCATACACAGTGTGGTAAGACATGGTGAGGCTGCCAGTTCGGACAAAAAAGCGGCTGAAAAATATGTGCATGAATTCAAGGAGTACATAGAGGCTCAAGGACTGAAACCTGAACAAGTGTTCAATTGTGATGAAACAGGCCTCTTTTGGAAGAAAATGCCAAAGAGGACCTACATTACTCAGGAGGAAAAGGGACTGCCAGGACACAAGCCTATGAAAGATAGGCTGACGCTCATGTTCTGTGCTAATGCTAGTGGGGATTTCAGAGTGAAGTCGTTACTAGTGTACCATTCTGAAAATCCCAGTGTTCAGGAAAAAACAATATTATGAAGAGTAAATTGTGTGTGTTTTGGAAATCTAATAGTAAGGCATGGGTCACGAGAGAAATTTTCGTCGAGTGGTTCAATGAAGTGTTTGGCCCTAGTGTGAAGAATTACCTCCTGGAAAAGAAATTGGATCTCCTAGTAATGGACAATGCACCTGCTCATCCTCCAAACTTGGATGACCTAATTTTGGAGGAGTTTGGGTTCATCACAGTAAATTTCTTGCCCCCAAATACCACTCCTCTCCTCCAGCCCATGCACCAACAGGTCATTGCAAACTTTAAAAAACTACACCAAAGCAATGTTTCAAAGGTGCTTGAATGTGACCTCAGACACTCACTTGACCCTAAGAGATTTTTGGAGAGAGCACTTCAGCATCCTCCATTGCATAAGCCTTATAGGTAGGCTTGGGAGGGAGTGACCTACCAGACTTTGAACTCTGCTTGGAGAAAATTGTGGCCAGATTGTGTCCACAAGAGGGATTTTGAAGAGTTTGGGGCTGACCCTGACGAGCCTATATCAGTTGTTAAATCTATTGTGGCAACGGGGAGTTTCATGGGGTTGGATGTGAGTTTGGAGGATGTGGAATAGTTGGTGGAAGACCACAACGAAGAGCTCACCACTGAGGAGCTGCAAGAGATTCAGCAGGAAGGGCAACAGATCGCAGCTCAGATTCTTGCTGCAGAGGAGGAGGAAGAGAGATGGAAGAAGGTGCCTTCTTCAGAAATTAAGGAGATTTTTGAAATGTGGGGTAAGATGGAGATTTATGGAGAAACATCACCCTGACAAGGCTGTTGCAAGCCATGTTGGCAACATGTACAGTGACAAAGTCTTGGCCCATTTTAGGGAGGTGTTAAAGAGACGCCAGAAACAGAGCTCTCTGGACAGTTATTTTGCTAGACAGGACTCCAGTGACTCTCAAGGTGGTCCTAGTGGCGTTAAGAAACAGAGAAGAGAAGTAGCCCCAGAAAAGCAATTGGTACCTGAGGTGTTGAGGAAGCGGATTCCCCTTCCAAACTGTAAATAATGCAATCTCTTTCCTCCAGTCTTCAATACACTAAGAAGAATCGCCAATAAAGGTAAGTGTTGTACTGTTAATGTTTCATTCATCATGTCCCATTGTATTGTTTATGTACTACCTCTGTATTTCATGTAAAAAATTTTTTTGTTTTAGTACTTCTGGGTGTCAGGAACGGATTAATTGTATTTACGTTATTTCTTATTTGGAAAATTGATTCGAAAATCGTAAATTTCGATAATAGTAACACTTCCAGGAACCGATTAATTACGTTAAACGAGGGACCACTGTACTTATGTGTCGTTTTTCTATCGCTTAACTTACTTGCTACACTGTTAATTCTACACTTTATCGCTGGCTGGCACTATAGCCTTTATCGATACCTGCTGCTTTAGTATCGTACATATCGAATCACTGAATCACTGCAGAAGGCACATTCTCCTCTCTCTTCCTTCTCCACTTTAGTACTTTGCTATGAGTATATTCTTGAATTCTATTGTGCTTCTTTCCTTTTTTACCACACAACTGGCACTAGAAGCTTTCTTTGGACCCATGGTGGCGTATTTAGCAGTTACAAGCACTAAAAATAATGGAATGCAAAATATATCACATGTACGTGTGGAATCGTCCTCATTGGCTTGTAAACAATGGCACACTACATGGAGTGGATGGGCAGCCGCGGGTCAGGCCGTGTGGACACGTTCGGGACAAATGCCCTTAACTGAGTTATTGGGCATTAGCCGAGCTAATATTTTGCCTCAAAAACGTGCCTTTTTCCGATTTTGGCGTTAGCCGATGCTGCCGTTAACTGGGGGTCCACTATATATATATATATATTGGCTCCCTTAACTTCTAACATTGGTGTGTAACTAGTTAATGGTCTAAGTTCGACTGTAATGTCATCATAAGCTTTTTCATATGTGCGTGTTGTTTGTGTATAGCACTCACTACTACCCTTGTTTATTCTACCTCTTGAACGCTCCTGCATCACACTGCTCTCTGACCTTTGCATATTCCTTCTCTTGCACAATCGACCTGGCAGTGCTGTATGACCCTTTTAGGTTTAGCACTTAGTTTGATTATATTATTATTATTCCCCATTAATATAATTTAAAATGTTTATGTTCAGTGTCATATTGTTTACACAATCATTAGTTAACAAAATAATTATTATATTCACCATGTGATTTATCTCTAAGATCTTTAACCCCTAAACGGTCCAAACGTATATATACGTTCTTATACCATTACTGTCTCTCAGGACAGCACTATCAGCCCCACATTTACTGACTACCAGGACGTCACCTCCAGCCTTACAGTTTCTGACTACAGGGCCCAGAATCAGGAAATTAAAACCATTCACCCCCAGATTTTTTTAATGTTCCCACCCTGTTTTAAAAAGTTTCCGGGTTTTTTCTATGAAAGCGCTTTGATTTTTTAACCCCTCTTTTAGTACCCTTGTGTTTTTTACCCACAGATTTATCTCTTTTGGGGGGCATCCCCAAAAAACCACTTCCCATTTTTTAAATACTCTTGTAGTAGTTTTTGGGATACCCTGCAAAAAGGGGCTTTACACCCAATTTTCCAAAAAAAAGACAATTTTTTTTCCATGTGGAAGCCTATTTTTTTTGATTGCCCTGCAAACTAACAACCCCAAAGCTTCAAAATTTGTTTTGAATGGTTGTTTTTACTGTTTTTTCTACTAGAAAACCTTTTGAATCTCAATTAAAACCCCCTTTTAAATAAACTCTAGCTATTTCTATTTCTAATTTTCCCAACTATACTTTTTATATTGGACCCTTACCCCCTGTATGTTCCTGATTTATATTTATTGTTTGTGTTTTAAAAAGGCGCCTACAACCCCATTTTGTTTACAGTCTGCTTTGTTGTCCCCCAAAGAATCCGTTTTTAAACCAGTTAAGTATAAAGTAGTATAAAATTTCCCCAGGATAAACCCAAAAAAACCAGACAAAGTTTTTATTAACTTCCCCCCTTTTTAAGATGTGAAATAAAGGTGATGAAAGCAGTCTTTGGGTCCTCTGAGACAGAGAGCTAGACAGATAGACGGGGGCTTTTACAACAAATAGACAAAACAAAAATGTTTGTGTACCAGCGAAAACAAAGGAGGGGGAATTTTCATCTAATCTTTTCTTATCACTGGGACCTTCCCCCACCCTCGTTTTCCCCCCACAAAACACAGCCCCTTATCAGATACTATTTTCCCCTTATCATGTCCCCTTGTCAGGGGTGGGCTTTGTTTTTTTAGCTTCAAAGGGGAAATTTTTTATTACATATTATTTTTTCTTATGTATCAATCATCTCCTCCTCCTCCTCCTCCTCCATCTCCTCCCCTCCACTCCTCCTCCCCTCCATCCCTCCACTCCTCCCCACTCCATCTCCTCCCCTCCTCCATCTCCCCTCCCCCCTCCATCCCCTCCATCCCTCCCCTCCTCCATCCCTCCTCTCCTCCTCCTCCCCATCTCCTCCATCTCCTCCTCCTCCTCCATCTCCCCCATCCCCTCCCCCTTCCTCCATCCCTCCCCCTCCCCCTCCACTCCTCCATCTCCTCCTCCTCCTCCTCCATCTCCTCCTCCTCCTCCTCCTCCCCCATCCCTCCTCCATCTCCTCCTCCTCCATCTCCTCCCCCCACTCCTCCTCCTCCATCTCCTCCTCCACTCCTCCTCCTCCATCTCCCCTCCCCTCCTCCTTTTCCTCCTCTTCCTTTTTCCTCCTCCTCCTTTTCCCCCTTTCCTTTTCCTCCTCCTCCTCTTCCTTTTCCTCCCCCTTTTTTCCTCCTCCTTTTCCCCTCTTCCCCTTTTCCTCCTCCCCTTCCTCCTCCTTTTTCCTCCTCCCCTCCTCCTTTCCTTTTCCCTTTCCCTCCTCCTTTTCCTCCCCTTCTCCTTTTCCCCCTCCTTTTCCCTTTTCCTCCCCTTTTTCCTCCTCCCCTCTTCCCCCTCCTTTTTCCCTCCCCCCCTTTTTTCCCCTCCTCCCCTCCTCCTCCTCCTCCTTTTTCCCCTCCTTTTTCCTCCTCCCCCCCTCCTCCCCCCTTTTCCTCCTCCTCCCCTCCTCCCCCCCCTCCCCCCCCCCTCCTCCCCTCCCCCTCCTCCTTTTCCTCCTCCTTTTCCCCTCCTTTTCCTCCTCCTTTTCCTCCCCCCTTCCTCCCCCTTTTTCCCCTCCTTTTCCTCCTCCTCCTCCCATTATATATTTTTCCACAAAACCCAAAACTTGCTGGGACAAAAAAATTTTTTGTTTATATTCCAAGACAATATAAATGACCAATGAAAGGTGTAAATATCCCCCCCGTCATGTGTTTAGGGAAAATTTGAGTCAATTTCATCCCCTAAACAGGCAAACAAAGTTTGGGTTTAAAAAAATGACAAGAACTACACAAATTGTAATTATCAAACAAAAAATTACATAAAATAGAAAAAAGAAAAAAGGTATATCGCAACACTTCTGCAAGGGCGGGACTGGGTGTTGCGTCACAGGCATCCACTGCCAACTTTTTTGGGCCTCATATCTCCGAAGTACTGACCCAAAATTTTTTTTTTATTCTGTAAACTTAAAAAAAAAAAGCCTTTTTTTCTATAATTTTTTTTTTTTTTTTTTTTTTTTTAAAAATATTCGGGCGCGCGTGAGGGGATTAAAACTTTTTGGACCGTTTAAGGGGTTAAGGAAAAGTAGAATTTATATATATCTTTCAAAAAAACTTTTTTAATTCTTTTAGAACTTAAAAATAAAATTTTTTTTAAATTTTATTTAGTAAAACCCTTTGATAATACAGACAAATTTTTTATGCTTGTAGCATCCCCCACCGGGATTTAAAACACACATCCATGCTTTTACCACTATCATTCCTGCTTTTTTTTTCTAGTTCATTATTGTGTTGGTAAGGAAAAAATTACATGTACTGACCACTTTTCTGTTGCAAAGTATTTGTGGAACACTCCAATTTATCACCCCCAGACACACATCTTCATATGCGAGAAAGCAACATTTGTGACTTTAAAAATTTTTTAACTGGCCAACATTTGAAGAAAATTTACAATTAGTAATACTGTAGCTTAAATTTCAAAAAAAAAAAATTAAACTTGGAAAAACAAAAAAAAGTTCTTGGGTGTGTTTACACACACAAAAAAAAAAATCGGCAGCCCCTTTTAAGACACAAAAAAACTCTTTTATGCTCATAATAGAAATATTTTTTGCCAAAAGATTTGAATATGGAAAATATATTCATGGGGAATATTTGTCTTCAGTGTCCAAAATAGTTTTACCAAAAATAAAAATCTTGCAAATGTATGAGATACATAAAAATTAATGATACCCCTGTTAAGGTTAATTAATTTTAAAATGAAATACCATCCTTGAAAAGTTGAAAAAACATAAAAAAAAAAAACCATTTTAGGTTCAGAGTTCTGAAATGCTTTAGCATAAAAGCTCAACTTGAAAACAATATGCGAATACACACGGGAGATAAACCTTTCAGTGTTCAAGTTCAGAAAGCTTTACCCCCCAAAGCTCATCTTACAAACAAACGAAAACACACGGGGGAAAAAACCATTTCAATGCCACAGTGTATGAAAAGTTTTCGTGTAAAATGCCATCTTTTGGGGTCTACCATTACACCAGGAATAAAACATTTTAGTGCTCACAGGCTGAAATGTTTTCTCAAAAAGGGGTCTTGTGACACAATTTTGGGAACCACACAGGGGACAAAACATTTCAGTGTTCACGGTCTGAAATATTTTTGTTGTAAAGGCAGTCTTGTGAAACAAGCTAAAACACACAGGAGAAAAAACATTTCAGTGTTCACAGTGTCTGCATGTTTTAGTTATAAAAACATCTTTTGATCAATGCAATGCATACGGGGCAAACCATTTTAGTGTTCAAAGTTTCGAAAATGTTTTTTGTGTAAAACGCTATCTTCTGGACTATAACAAACATACAGGGGATAAACCCTTTTAAAAGTTCGATGTTAAATGTTTTTAAAACCCGAAAGCCACTCTTTTGATGCAATGCGAATACACACAGGAAAAAAACCATTTCAGTGTTCAGATGCTGAAATGTTTTAGTTTAAAATGTATCTTTTGCAATATGAAAATCATTTAGGGATAAACCATTTCAGTGTTCAGAGTGCTGAAATGTTTTTTCTAAAAAAAAACCCATCTTGTGACACTAAAACAAAACAACAGGGAAAAAAAACCATTTCAATGTTTAGAGTGTCTGAAAAAATTTTTTCAAAAAAAACCAAACTATAACCACATGCGGGGACTACAGGAGATAAACCGTTTTTATTTCAGTTTCGAAATGTTTTGGGTATAAAAGCAGTCTTGGAAACAAAGCAAGACATACAGGAGATAAAAAATATTTTTTTTTAAGTTCAGGGAAAATTTTTAGTTAAAACACATGAAATATATCAAGGGGTATACAATATCAGGTTCAGAGTAAAGAGTTAATTAAATTCAAGTTATGTAAATCAATAAGAATTCATAGTTTAGAAAATTTTATTAATATTCAAATATCTTATATTTTTTTTAAAAGATAGAGCATTTTGTATAGACGAGGGCCCAATATAAACAATATCTATATATGGGAAAAACGTAAGGTCAGGTCTGTAACTGCTTACTGCAGTAACCAAGAATTTTTTCAGGAAATTTTATTAACAATAGTAGTGAAAAATTCAGTGAAAAAAATTTGTGAAAAAGTGCAGTAAAGAACACTGGTGTCAGATATAAGTAAAGACTATTTTTTATTTAACAATTTATAAGAAATATTCCCACAACAAAGATAGAAATAACAGATTTTAATTACATCATTACTTTTTTCTTCTTTTTCTGTTGGGGGAAAATTTGGGGGGTCTGAGTTCTTTGAAAAAATCCATTGTCTTACTTTAAGGGTTTCCAAAACCAGGGTCTGTGGCGAGTAAATGGGGCACTGCTCCTGTGGGTTTTACTGAAAAACAAATGCAGTTACCAACTTGAACCTAAAAAGGGAAAACACAGTGCTTATACCCCGAAGGGGGGGGGTGAAATTTGGTTTTTAAATGTAGACAGCATTCCGGCAAGATAGTGATGGGAATGTGTTTTTTCTTTTTTTTAGTTTGGTACCTCATGGACAAACCAGTGTTAAAAAAAAAATGTTTTAAAGCACTAATGCAGAGCAAAAACTTTTATTGAGCATGGTTTCAAAATTCACAAATAATAGCATTTTTTAAGTCACCCCCTAAGGCAGTTCATTTGTAATTTGGGGAGGGTTACTGTCTCTGTTTTTCTGTCCATGTTGAGTGGCCCTTGGCTTTTCCAGGGTAGCCACAACCTGGTAATACATAGTACCGTATGTTTTCCCTTCCCCGGAAGATACTGCTGCTCTTGGGGCTCTCACTTTTATAACACACTTTTTGGGTGTGGAAGAGGACAAATGGAGGGTCACACTGATCCCATGGAATCATTTGATTTCTTCTAGCCTTCACTGTTTCATCTTTCATTTTGTTTTCTTGTCCACTCATGTTTTTTGCTGCCTAGGCTGGTATTTCTTGGATTATTTTCATAGTCCACTTTGAGGATAGTGATCTTTCTTGTAAGGTGGGTTTAAATAGCGATGGATCAGAACATCAGAGGGCAGGCACCATTTTGTGTCTTATGGCTGCCATTTAACCTGTTAACTGTCCAAACATAGATCTTCATTCTCTTGCCCAGTGCTGCGAATACAGTGGACCCTCGACCAATGATATTAATCCGTTCCTGAGAGCTCATTGTTAGTCAAAATTATCGTTAGTCGAGTTAATTTTCCCCATAAGGAATAATGGAAATCAAATTAATCCGTTCCTGACATCCCAAAGTATTGAAAAAAAAAAATTTTACCACATGAAATATTAGTTTTAATACACACAAACTGAAGACGACATGTACAGTTACATGACACTTACCTTTATTGAAGATCTGGTGATGATTGATGGGATGGGAGGAGGGGAGAGTATGGATGGTGTTAGTGTTTAGAAGGGGAATCCCCTTCCATTAGAATTTGAGGTGTCAAGTCCTAAGGACATTGTTTTTCCTGAACACTCTGGGAGTTTCAGAGTGATACACCAATAAAGGCTTCACTTTGTAATCACCACTAGCATTAGCACACATCAACAGAGTAAGCCTGTCTTTCATAGGCTTATGTCCTGAGAGTGCCTTTTCCTCCTGAGTAATGTAGGTCCTGCTTGTCATTTTCCTCCAAAGCAGGCCTGTTTCGTCACAATTAAACACTTGTTCAGGTTTCAATTCTTCTCTGTCTATGTACTCCTTGAATTCCTGCACATATTTTTCAGCTGCTTTTTGGTCCAAACTGGCAGCCTCACCATGCCTTATCACACTATGTATGCCACTACGATTCTTAAATCTCTCAAATCAACCTTTGCTGGCCTTAAATTCACTCGCATCACCACTAGTTGCAGGCATTTTTCTAATTAAATCGTCATGCAACTTTCTAGCCTTTTCACATATGATCGCTTGAGAGATGCTATCTCCTGCTATCTGTTTTTCGTTTATCCACACCAGTAGCAGTCTCTCAACATCTTCTAACACTAGCGATCTCTGTTTCGAAAACAAAGTTGCACCTTTGGCAAGAACAGCTTCCTTGATTGTCGTTTTCTTGGCCACAATAGTAGCGATGGTTGATTGGGGTTTTGTGTGCAACCTGGCCAGCTCGGAGATGCACTCCACTTTCATACTTAGCAATGATCTCTTTCTTCATATCCATAGTAATTCTCACCCTTTTTGCTGTAGGGTTGGCACTAGAAGCTTTCCTGGGGCCCATGGTGACTTATTTTGCATGTGCAATCACTAAAAACGCTGTGATAATATGAAATGTTCCAATTGTATGTTTGGATGGGACCATGGTGGCTGGCTGGCTTGTAAACACTGGCACCCACGGGACAAGTGAGGCACACTCAGGCCACAAGTGGACGCGTCTCGAATGGAACGAATTGTATTGGTCGAGTTTTTTAGCACTAGTCGAGGCAAATTTTTTTGCTTTAAAATGTATCGCTAGTCGGATTTAACGTTTTACGATGCCATCGTTGGTCGAGGGTCCACTGTAAACTTTCAACTACAAAATAAAGTGATTGGAAATTGGTAATTTGGCCAATTTAATGCAAAGTTCAAAATATTCCAATTTAAAAATAGGGTCCAGAATAAACAATGCAGGCATTCCTGGCACTAAACTAACATTTCCTCTGTTCATTAATTACATTTTCAGGCTTTACAAATGAATTCTATTTTGATTTTTAATTCACATAATGAATTTTTATTCAAACCAGAAAATAGAAGATTTACTGTCATGCAATATTGTAATAATTGTATATATAATATCAGCACATTTGTGAACATATATTAGACCCACCAACTGGCGTGTATTAGGCGTGTGAGGTCATTTGTTTACTCTTGAACATCAGCAAAAATTGAACATCAGCAAAAATTTAACATTTCTGCTACTTTGAGCTCAGTTTCAAACCATTTCCTGTACTAAAACCAATCAAAATCATCTCTATTTCTGTAATATATCTTCATTCTATGAAATAAGACCAAAAAATCGCAAATACAACTGTTAGAGACATACGAAAAACACTGCAAAGTTGCTGTTTTAATTGAAAATTACAGTCTCAGTTTTCTTTCTCTCATTATGCACTGTGTGCTGCAGGATTTATTTTATGTGGTGCACACATACCACATAGATGAATTATCTCATATCTAGGCCCAAATTTACCACTCACAGCTTATCAGAGTGAGCTGAGCTCATGGCGTAGATCTACGGTTTGGGCCCTCAGTGTAAGGCCACAGATCTATGGCATGGACTCTGAAAGGGTTAAAGAGGGTAATTTTCTGTGTGTAATAAGACACCCAATAAATTTCTAGGGTCAGTACTGGCCGAGATATAAGACAACAAAGTTGGCACTGTATGCTTACCTGATGGTAACATGGAGTCCTGCCGTTTGCAAAAGTGTTGCCGATATACCGTTTTTCCTCTTTTTTTTTTTTTAATTTATGTAATTTTTATGTTCTGATAACTACAATTTGTAGTAGTTGTTGTGTTTTCATAGCCAGTGTTTGTCCTGACATTAATATTAGGTACTACCCTACTTAAGGTCATTAGAGTTACGAACATTCGGACATACGAACAGACATCGCCTCAAGTTTATTGTTCCAGTTAACCCTTTCAGGATCCGTGTCATAGATCTACGGCTTTACGTTGAGGGTCCAAACCGTAGATCTACACCAAAATTCTAGCGGCGCCAAATTTAGCGCGAGAAGGCTGGTAACCCTACATCTGAGAGAATGGGTCTGGGTGGTTAGTGTGCGCACTATAGAAAAAATCTGGGCGCCTGCATGGCATTGTGGGAACACCGCCAAAGTAGCTTTGTTCATCATGCCTGGCAGCAAGGAAGCTCTCACTCCCCACTCGCTCTCCAGGTGAATTCTGACTCTCCTCTTCACAACTTACCATATGGTACCATATGGTACAATGGTGCCATGTCATACAATGGTATCATTTGGTACAATGGTACCATATGGTACAATGTACCATGGTACATTATACCGTATAGTACAAGGTACAGGGACCCTAATGGAAATAAGTCTGACTTTTTTGGGTTATTCTGTTCTCCAAACATATGTTGCTAAGTATGATAATCTACGTAAATTTATTTGTGCATACCTAAATAAACTTATGATGCCACATGCACTTGAGTAAGTTTACTCAGATGTACACAAATACAGTTACATAGATTATCATACATAGCAGCATATGTATAACATCCTAGGATAACCCAATAAAGCAGGGTGACTTATTTCCATAGTTATCCCTGTATCTGTACCATATAGTATCCTGTACCATATGGTACCCTGCACCATATAGTACCCTGCACCATATGGTACCCTGCACCATATGGTACCCTGCACCATATAGTACCCTGCACCATATAGTACCCTGCACCATATAGTACCCTGCACCATATAGTACCCTGCAACATATGGTATCCTGTACTGTAAAGTACCCTATACCATATAGTACAATGTACCATATGGTACAGGGTACTGTATGGTACCCTATACCATATAGTACCCTGCACCATATGGTACCCTGCACTGTATGGTAGCCTGCACCATATGGTATCTTGTACTGTATAGTACCCTATACCATATAGTACCATATGGTACCCTGTAACATATGATACCATGTACCATATGGTCAGCAGGAGGTGTTGATGCCACAAGGCACCAGCCAAGACTGAGTGAGTGGCAACGCAAGTCACTGACTCAGCAGTTTCCAAGACAAAGCGCTTTGTCATCCACCTCAAGGAACATGTCGAGTGACTGTACATTTGTAAATATGTAACAGAACATTACTAATATATATTTTCGCATATTTTTGTTGTAAACAATTATTGTAAATGAAATAATGATGACAATATTAGTATGTTTATTGTGTTGAATACAACAGTACCATATAGTACAATATACCATATGGTACAATGAACCATATGGTACCATTGCACCATATGGTACCATTGCACCATGTGGTACCATAAGGTATGATTGCATCATATGGTACCAATGTATCATATGGTACCATTGTATCATATGGTGCCATTGTACAATGTTGTACCATGTGGTGCCATTGTACCATATTGTACCATTGCACCCTATGGCACCATTGTACCATATGGTACTATATGGTACCATAGTATTCAACACAACTGCACTAATATTTTCATCATTTTGTTTACAATAAACATGTAAACAAGTTTTGTAAGCAATATAATGATAAATTAGTGCAATTATTGTGTTGAATACAATGACTTCACTTATACAATATACATTATATTGGTCTCACAGGCCACAAATGTTACTATAAAAAGAAAAAATTACAAAAGAAAAGAAAAAAGTATAAAAAAACGTAAAATAAAAAAATGTGATTTTTGTGGAAGTCGCTGATGTTGCCGCCACCCGGTCATTTTGGGTCAACTTCCCGCCACTGTATCTCCATAAGTACTGATCATTAATTTTTGTTTTGTTTTATTACCTTCACAAAAATATTATCTTTAATTCTGTAAGATTTTTTTTTTTTCAAAATTTCTTGGACACTGGGGCACCCCTTCAGATTTTGGCCTTGGACCCTGAAAGGGTTAAAAATGTAAGACTTTTTTGATTATTATTAAAACATGCTTTAGTATTAACCCTTTCAGGGTTGGTGCCACACTAGTATGGCTTGCATGCCAGGGTTGGTGCCGTACTAGTATGCATAAATTCTAGCACCTTCAGATCTAGTGAGAGAAAGCTGGTAGGCCTACATATTAAAGAATGGGTCTGTGTGGTCAATATGCACAGTATAAAAAAAATCCTGCAGCACACAGTGCATAATGAGAAAAAAAAGACTCCAACCGTGTTTTTGGCTTAAAACAGCGACTTTGCAGTGCATTTTTGTATGCTATTTATGGTTGTGTTCTAGCTTTCCTGGTCTCATTTTACAGAATGGAAGACATATTATGGAAATTGAGATGATTTTTATTTTGATTTTGATTGGTTTCACAATGAAAACCTCTTCAAGGGGGCTCCTTGTTGTGGTGAAGAGGCTCTTGGTCTGAGGAATTAGACCTGTCGGTCTCCTTCCTCAGACCGAACCTAATTACCCCCCCAATCCCCCCTTCCCTATCCCATCCTCCCCTTTTTCCTTTCCTCCTCCTCCTCCCCACCCCTCCCTTTTGCCCTTCCTTTTTGGCCTTTGGGATTTTTTCCCACAGACGTGCTAGTTCCTAGGTAGGGGAAAGGATACCAGGGTCCATCCCATTCCGTTGAGGTTCTTGGCAGTGGCGTAGTTTGCCGTGGAATCTGGATTGCCTGGGGATGTCCCGATCCCTCTCTGGTATCCCGGAGGGTGGCTTTGGGTGTCTCTCGGGCGACGGGTGTATCTCTGGAAGCCACCTTTCGGGTTCTGGGGGTGGTGGCCGAAGGAGATATGCTTTGTAGCAAATATCCGGCCGCCCTCTCTTTTGTCCACCGAGGTAGCTCGGCAGATGTGAGGTTGCTATCCCGGATTGCTGGTTTACTGGCATGATGGGTAGGGTATGGCATGGGTTCCATGCTGCATCTGCGCTACTTGCGGTGCTGAGGTCCTCTTGGGAACGGAGGGAGATTTCTGGCCCTTTCATTCCTCCTAGGAACTCTCTCTCCCCAGTCCCCCCTTTTTTTATTCTTTTTTTTTTATTTTTATTTTCTTCTTTCTTTTCGTTTTTAAGAAAGAAAGAAAAAAGTAACCTAACCATGGAGATCCCAATTCATGAACCTGGTACCCCCGGGCCCCTTCTTGATACCGCACCCCGTACTGACCCTGCCTCATCTTTAGACCACTCTTCAGACACTCCTCATGCCTCTGTACGTCTTGCCGGTGCTGTTTCCTCACCCGCTTCGGGTACTGAGGTCTCGACTGATTTTTTTATTTATCTGACCTCCACTCTCCTTTGACTATGCTTCCGGCCTCTCCCTCTACGGTGCGGAAATTTTCGAATCGCCGGCCCATTCCACGTCGGACCAAGTCTGGTCCTACGCCTAAATGCTAACGACAAATGCCTGCTGATGATACTTCTCCACCTTCTCATTCTTCTCAGAAAAGATCGACATGTCCTGCACTCCCTTTCCACGCTCAGTTTCAGAATGCACAATGGACTAAATTCTTCACTTTATGACCGACTTCCTCTACCGCCTATCTTTTTGACCACAGTATTGGCAAGGCACTCCTACGCCATGTTGGTAAAGATATTTCTTTTCATGCTCTTAAGAGCGGTACGTGCATCATCACTGTACAGAATGCTACCCATGCTCATGATCTTCTTTTCTTTCCATATAGATTGTTCCTGTCACTATTGAAAAAATCATTCCCTCCAATTCTTGTAGTGGTACTGTCATTCTGCCCTTACCATAGTTCAACAAAATTTCCAGACATGTGGCAATGACATTCTTGAACAGCTGGGAAATTTCCCAAAATCTCCCAATCCTCAAGGTAGACACTTATGTTCTTCCTGCCCGCAGGTGGAGACAATACCCTAGAAATGTGGCTTGTTTAACTTTTGACAGCCGTGAACTCCCATCCTCAGTTATGTAGCAGGACATCGGTTAAAGTTTGAAAAGGGGATCCCTACACCGCAACAGTGTAGAAATTGCTGGCGATTTGGCCCGTCCAGTGAAATATTGCAGATCTATAGCTGAATGCCCAGTCTGTTTGGGGCCGATGACCATCAAATACGTCTTGCAATCGATCTCCTCTTTCCTTAAAATTTTCATGAGGCCATCCTTCGTAAATCTCGCCGTTGCCAAGTCTTCTTAAATGAGCAGGAAATCTGTTCCCTCAAAGAGGCAGAAGGTCTCCCTTATGCCATGGCAGTTTCTCATCTCCCCCTCCAAGGGAGATTACCTCGAGTTTCTTATTCCCGTGTTTCAAAACGTCCCCCCACTTCTGGGGTCCCATCTTCTGCAGCCTCCTCTGTGGTTACCTCTCCCATAGTCACTCCTGTATCTAGTTCTTTTGCTGTCCTAGGCTCAGACGTCCCTACTTCAACGCCTCAGTCTGTTCTCGCTTCTTAGTGTTCTCCCTCACAGGCCTCAGTATCGATGAGATCTCGTACGACACCTCCTCCCAATCGTCCCTCTACTTCTCAGAAGTCAAAAAAAGGCCCTTTAACCCCTCCTTCTCTTCTTCCACCTCATTTTACCTTCCCTGTCTCTGTACCGGGTTCTTCCCCTCTCACTGGCTCTGTTACAAGTGTAGAGGTTCAC
>NC_069479.1:1234221-1301423 GCF_026875155.1 Cherax quadricarinatus
GAGAGTCCGGATGAAAGGTGGGTCCATCAGCAAGAAGGGAAGGTAAAGAGAGAGCAGCAGAGCGAAGACGACGACGGAGGTAAATTCTGCGTGCTCGTTGATAAAGTGGGCAGTCCAAAAGAATGTGGCTGACTGATAATGGAGCCTGACAATTCTCACAGAGAGGAGCAGGGCACCTCTCCATGAGATATCCATGAGTAAGATGAGTATGGCCAATGCGAAGACGGGAGAGAGTAGTCTCCCAACCTCGACACTGGTGACAAGAAGATGGCCAGCAACCTATACTCGGTTTAATAGATTGAAGTTTGTTGCCGAGCATAGTAGACCAACGTTGTTGCCAACGGGTGTGAAGGTGGGTAGCTATTGCAGCAAAATAATCCGTAAATGGAATACCTCTATATGAAACTGGTAGGTCATGTACTGCTGACCGCGTAGCAGTGTCTGCCTGTTCATTGCCCTGTACGTCAACATGACCAGGGACCCAACAAAAAACAATATCTTTATGCTTGGTAAAGATGCGGCATAGCCAAAGTTGGATACGGAGGACTAAGGGGCGAGGTGTATCAAATTTCTGTATAGCCTGTAAAGCACTAAGGGAGTCTGAGACAATCACAAATGATGACACAGGCATAGATGCAATACGGGTAAGTGCTGCAAGAATGGCATACAATTCAGCAGTAAAAACACTAGCCGAAGATAGTAAATGCCCTCGTACAATGCTGTCCGGAAACACTGCTGCGAATCCTATGCCGTCAGAAGACTTACAGCCATCTGTGTACACTGCAATGACATGAGAATGAGAGTGGAAGTGGTCAAGAAAAAGAGAGCGGGAAGCGACCGTAGGCAGTTGGGCTTTCGAGCAAGGGAGAGAGAAAGAACAGACTCGAACAGCTGGAACTTCCCAGGGGGGTAGGGAAAAGTGAGATGCTACATGAACATAGAAAGATGGCAATTGAAGAGAAGACAAGAGCGAATGAAGGCGAAGAGAGAAGGGACGGAGTAAACAGGGGCGGCGAACAAATAAAGAATGTCTACTATCAGTGACCATTCTATAAATGGAAGGATTGCGGAGATCATGAGAGCGTACATAGAAGCGAAGGCAATGGGCATCACGGCGATCGGATAAGGATGGAACATTCGCTTCTGCATAGAGGCTCTCGATAGGGGAAGAGCGAAAAGCACCAAGGCATAAACGTAATCCTTGGTGATGAATGGGGTTAAGGCTAGAGAGAGTAGCAGGAGAGGCCGCTGAATGATCTGGTCACCATAATTCAAGTTTTGATAAAATGAGGGTGGAATGTAGGCAAAGGAGAGTTCGACGATCAGCTCCCCATGAAAGATGAGCAAGGGTTTTAAGAAGGTTCAGCCGGCTGTGACAAGTTGCCTTCAGAGAGGTAATGTGAGGTTTCCAGGATAACCTATGGTCAAAGAGGAGGCCCAGAAATCTGACTGTATCACGTTCAGGGATACGGGAGCTATAGAGGTACAAAGGATGATCGGAGATGACAGAGTGTCTAGTGAAAGTAATTTGGCGGGTTTTAGTGCTGGAAAATTTAAACCCATGTGTGGTGGCCCAATTGGAAACACGGTTGACTGCATGCTGGAGAGAAACTGTAACGAGGTGACAGTCAGCGCATGCACAGGCAATAGCAAAGTCATCAACATAGAGTGATGACCAAATATTTGATGGAAGACTAGAGGCCAAATCATTTATAGCAAGGAGAAAAAGTGTTGTTCTCAGAACACATCCCTGGGGGACACCTTCAGCTTGGATAAAGTCTGGGGAGAGCACATTATTAACCCGAACACGGAAATGCCTTTCAGTTAAAAAGTTCTTAAGGAAGGATGGTAGATTGCCTCGGAGGCCTAAGGAGTGGGCTTGGGCCAAAATATTATACCTAGAAGTTGTGTCATATGCCTTCTCAAGGTCAAAAAATATGGCAATAACTGAGTGGTTATTCTCAAAGGCATTACAAACATACGTATCCAAGTGTAGTAAGGGGTCTATGGTAGAATGTCCCTTACGAAAGCCATATTCACGAGTGGAGAGACTGTTGTGCGTCTCTAAATACCACACTAAACGTCTATTTACCAGGCGTTCCATCAGTTTGCAAACTGCACTGGTAAGAGCAATGGGACGATAGTGGGAGGCTTCATGTCCCGTAGTGCCTGGTTTGCAGAAAGGGAGAACAATGGCAGATTTCCACAGCTGTGGAAGAACTCCTTGTGACCAAATAAGATTGAAAAGGCATAATAGGACTAAAAGGGGCTGACTGATGTAAATTTTTGTAGCATACGAATATAATGTCGTCGGGCCCACTGCGATGATCGGCAAGCTGAGAGTGTTGCTTCCAGTTCTTGAAGTGTAAAAGGCACATTATACTGTTCTTCTCTGAGAGAAGAAAAGTCCAAGGGTGCTAACTCTCTGGCAGACTTTGAGGAAAGAAACGAGGGGCATAGATGGAGCCCCTGAGAAATACCGATCAGATGATTGCCAATTTCATTGGCAACTTCTAGTGGGTTTGCTATATCAACACCGGCAACCCGCAGAACAGGAGCCGGGTCAGGAGAATATTTACCACTCAGTTTTCGTACTTTTTTCCAGACTGCACTCATAGAGGAAGCAGAGGTGATGGTGGAGACATAATCTCGCCAGCAAGTGCATTTAGCGTCACGGATGACACGGCAAGCGATCGCACGCTTCTGCTTACAATAAAAGAGTCTCTCCGTGGTTCTATTGTACGGGTACCTGCCCCATGCAGCGCGTTTCAAACGTACTGCACGACCACAAGCATGAGACCACCAAGGCACACATTTCTGAGAATGCCTGCCCGAAGTTTGAGGAATAGAATGAGAAGCTGCAGTTAAAACAGAGGACGAGAAGAGGTGTAAAAGCTCACAATGGAGGACAAAGAAGGAACCTCACTAAAAACAGTTAGTTTTGAGTAAAGGTTCCAATTTGCCTGATCAAATTGCCAGCGTGGGATATGAAGAGGTGGTGAATATGAAGGGAAAGTAAGAGTGATTAGGAAATGATCGCTGTTGTGTAAATCTGGGAGAACAGACCAGGTGAAGTCTAATGCGGTGGATGAAGAGAAGACTGAGAGATCGATGCAAGAGAGAGTGTGAATCCAAGGATGAAAATGGGTGTGAGTACCTGTATTTAAAACATGGAGGGGGTGGGTGGCAAGAAAAGCCTCTAACTGAATGCCACGGAAATCAAAGTGAGACCCCCCCAGAGGAAATGATGGGCATTAAAATCGCCAAGTAACAGAATCGGTGGCGGTAATGATGAAACAAGAAAGGCAATATCCGGAATAGATAATGCCCGAGAAGGAGAGAGATAAAGAACAGAGCGTATATCATCTATGCAAGTGGATACGGGCTGCTGTGTAATGCAATGAAGTACGAACAAATAGCTGATGGTACGGAATATCAGTGTGTAGAAGAAGGGCACTTTCATTAAAGGTCCCATCAGGAAAAGGATCTGAAGAATACAATAAACTATAGCCTGAGATGGGAGAGATAACAGCAGAGTGTAATTTTGGTTCCTGTAAGCAAACACCAATAGGGGAAAACTGGGAGAGTAACATCTGAAGCTCACCCCAATTACCCCTAAGGCTGCGTATATTCCACTGTAAATAGGCCATGATTGGCAATGATAAAGACACCTGAAATCCACATTTAAGGGTTCCTACGGACTAGAGGGGTTAGAAAAGTCCACGTGCAGAGGCAGCGGAAAACGTTCAAGCAGCGAAGGAATGGTGTGTTGTGAAGAAAGGAGTTGCGCAGATGGAGGAGAGGAGAGAGAAGGAACAGAGGGTGGATCAGTGTCCATTGATGGTTTGGTCTCTGCAACATATTCAGAGATTGCTTCAAGTGTTTCGGAATTCACAGACGTCGTATGGGAGACAATATTGGAGATGGTAGGAGGAGGATGAGTAAAGATTGGAACTGTAATGGACTGTACTAAGGTAGGGGGGGCAAAAGGGTGGAGGAAACTGGAAAAGAAGTGTGGAAGGGGACAGAAGAGGCAGAAATGGGGGAGGTGGCAGAAGAGGAAGAAACTTGGGAGGGAACAGGGGAGGTAGGTATAGTACGAGGAGGAGGGTGAACCTCTACACTTGTAACAGAGCCAGTGAGAGGGGAAGAACCCGGTACAGAGACGGGGGAAGGTAAAATGAGGAGGTGGAAGAAGAAAAGGAGGGGTTAAAGGGCCATTTTTTGACTTCTGAGAAGTAGAGGGACGATTGGGAGGAGGTGTCGTACGAGATCTCGTTGATACTGAGGCTTGTGAGGGAGAACACGAAGAAGCGAGAACAGACTGAGGCGTTGAAGTAGGGACGTCTGAGCCTAGGACAGCAAAAGAATTAGTTTACAGGAGTGATTTTGGGGAGAGGTAACCACAGAGGAGGCTGCAGAAGATGGGACCCCAGAAGTGGGGGGACGTTTTGAAACATGGGAATAAGAAACACAAGGTAATCTCCCTTGGAGGAGGAGATGAGAAACTGCCATGGCATAAGGGAGACCTTCTGCCTCTTTTAGGCAATGGATTTCCTGCTCTTTTAAAATTTAGACTTGGCAACGGCGAGAGTATGAAGGGTAAAGCCTCATGACAATTAAGGCAAGAGGGAGGTCGATTGCAAGACGTATTTGAATGGTCATCGGCACCACAGACTGGGCATTCAGCTATAGATCTGCAATATTTAGCTGGATGGCCAAATCACCAGCAATTTCTACACTGTTGCAGTGTAGTGATCACCTTTCGAACTTGTAACCGATGTCCTGCTACATCAACTGAGGATGGTAGTTCACGGCTGTCAAAAGTTAAACGAGCCACATTGCTAGGGTATCGTCTCCACCTGTGGGCAGGAAGAACATAAGTGTCTACCTTGAGGATTGGGAGATCTTGGAGTTCCAGCTGTTCAAGAATGTCAGTGCCACATGTCTGGAAATTTTGTTGAACTATGGTATGGGGCAGAATGACGGTACCACTACAAGAATTGAGGGAATGATGTTTTTCAATAGTGACAGGAACAGTATCTATATGGGAAAGAAGAGAAAGATCATGAGCTTGGGTACCATTCTGTACAGTGATGATGCACGTACCGCTCTTAAGAGCATGAAAAGAAATATCTTTACCAACATGGCGTAGGAGTGCCTTGCCAATACTGTGGTCGGAAAGGTAGGCGGTAGAGGAAGTCGGTCATAAAGTGAAGAATTTAGTCCATTGTGCATTCTGAAACTGAGCGTGGAAAGGGAGTGCAGGACGTGTCGATCTTTTCTGAGAAGAATGAGAAGGTGGAGAAGTATCATCAGCAGGCAATTGTCGTTGGCATTTAGGCGTAGGACCAAAGTTGGAACGGGCCGGCGATTCGAAAATTGCCGCACCGTAGAGGGAGAGGCCGGAAGCATAGTCAAAGGAGAGCGGAGGTCAGATAAATCAAAGGAGTCAGTCGAGACCTCAGTACCTGAAGCAGGTGAGGAAACAGCACCGGCAAGAGGTACAGAGGCATGAGGAGTGTCCGAAGAGTGGTCTAAAGATGAGGCGGGGTCAGTATGGGGTGCGGTATCAAGAAGGGGCCCGGGGGTACCAGGTTCATGGATTGGGATCTCCATGGTTAAGTTACTTCTTTCTTTTCGTTTTTAAGAAAAAAAAAAGAAAATAAAAATAAAAAAATAAATAAAAAAAGGGGGGACTGGGGAGGGATAGTTCCTAGGAGGAATGAAAGGGCCAGAAATCTCCCTCCGTGCCCAAGAGGACCTCTGCTCCGCAAGTAGCGCAGATGCAGCATGGAACCCGTGCCATACCCTACCCATCATGCCGGTAAACCATCAATCCAGGATAGCAACCTCACATCTGCCGAGCTACCTCGGTGGACAAAAGAGAGGGCGGCCGGATATCTGTCACAAAGCATATCTCCTTCGGCCACCACCCCCAGAACCCAAAAGGTGGCTTCCAGAGATACACCCGTCGCCCGAGAGACACCAAAAGCCACCCTCCGGGATACCGGAGAGGGATCGGGACATCCCCAGGCAATCCAGATTCCACGGCAAACTACGCCACCGCCAAGAACCTCAACGGAATGGGATGGACCCTGGTATCCTTTCCCCTACCTAGGAACTAGCACGTCTGTGGGAAAAAATCCCAAAGGCCAAAAAGGAAGGGCAAAAGGGAGGGGTGGGGGGGAGGAGGAGGAGGAGGAAAGGAAAAAGGGGAGGATGGGATAGGGAAGGGGGATTGCGGGGTAATTAGGTTCAGTCTGAGGAAGGAGACGACAGGTCTAATCCCTCAGACCAAGAGCCTCTTCACCACAACAAGGAGCCCCCCTTGAAGAGGTTTTCATTGTGAAACCAATCAAAATAAAAATAAAAATCATCTCAATTTCCATAATATGTCCTCCATTCTGTAAAATGAGACCAGGAAAACTAGAACACAACCATAAATAGCATATGAAAATACACTGCAAAGTCGCTGTTTTAAGCCAAAAACACGGTTGACTCTTTTTTTTTTTTTCATTATGCACTGTGTGCTGCAGGATTTTTTTTATACTGTGCACACTGACCACATAGAACCCAGTTCCTTAATATGTAGGCCTACCAGCTTTCTCTCACTAGATCTGAAGGTGCTAGAATTTATGCATAGTAGTACGGCGCCAACCCTGGCGTGCAAGCCATACTAGTATGGCACCAACCCTGAAAGCGTTAATACTAAAGCATATTTTAATAATAATCAAAAAAGTCTTACTTTTTAACCTTTCAGGTCCAGGCCAAATCTGAAGGGTGCCCCATGTCCAGAAATTTTGAAAAAAAAAAAAAAATTCTTTTTTTTTTTTTTTTTTTTTTTTTTTTTTTTTTTTTTTTTTTTTTTTCCTTACAGAATTAAAGATAATTTTTTTTTTGAAGGTAATAAAACAAAACAAAATTTCTGATCTACTTACGGAGATACAGTGCGGAAGTTGACCAAAATGACCGGGTGGCGGCAACATCAGCGACTTCCACAAAATCACATTTTTTTATTTTACGATTTTTTATACTTTTTTCTTTTCTTTTGTAATTTTTTCTTTTTATAGTAACATTTGTGGCCTGTGAGACCAATATAATGTATATTGTATAAGTGTAGTCATTGTATTCAACACAATAATTGCACTAATTTATCATTAAATTGCTTACAAAACTTGTTTACAAGTTTATTGTAAACAAAATGATGAAAATATTAGTGCAGTTATTGTGTTGAATACTATGGTACCATATAGTACCATATGGTACAATGGTACCATAGGGTGCAATGGTAAACCCTATGGTACAATGGTACCCTAGGTACAACCCTTGTACAATGGACCATATGATACAATGGTACCATATGATACATTGGTACCATATGATGCAATCATACCTTATGGTACCACATGGTGCAATGGTACCATATGGTGCAATGGTACCATATGGTACTTGTTAACCATATGGGACAATACCATACAGTACATTGTACCATATGGTACATTTACATATGGTACTTGTACCCAAACAATAACCTCATAATTTTTTTACCCTAATGGTTACAAAATTGGACTTTTATTAACACAAAAATAAAATATTTGTTTATTTTTTATACAATAATTGTAAACAAAAATATACAAATGTTCATGGACCCCCCAAAATGGTACATAGGCGTTTTTCCCAAAAAACCATTTACATTTTTCCCAAAAATTTTTTTCCGGCAAAAGATTTAAATGCTTTTCCAATTTTCGTCAGTCCGACTGTTTCCAATGGTGCCCAAACCTTGCCTAAATGCGGCCGTCCCCTTGGGTTTACCAGCCAGCCTCCGCGGTCCATCAACAACACTCGAATATTACGTATTATTTACAGTGTTTTGGTCTTTTTAAAAAATAAGTGACCAAAGGGCCCAAAAAAGGGTCTATCAACTGAGGTAAAAGGGTGAGAATAAATAGGGAAATTAAAGGTTTTAAAGGGGTTTGGGGGAACCCAGGGTACCATTTTGGAACCCTTTTTACCAAATAGGAATTGTCAATGGGTTGGAACTAAACCAAAATAAAATACCCCTAAAGGGTTGCAAGGGTACCTATTTTGAATGTTGGGCCGACAAATGGGAGGGAGGTCAGGGTTATGGGCAGTTGTTTCAAGAGGTCCAGGCTCTAAATGGTCCTAGGGGTTTAAAAGAGAGGAGAACCCGGGATAAAACTTGGATCAAGTCGTAATGGAAGGGGGTTCCCTTTCAAACAGTAAGGAAAAATAAGTCTCCCTCTATTTATCATATACCAATTTATAAAGTAATGTCTGTATGTATGCAAGGTATTAATTAACTGTGGAAAAAATTTTTTCATCTGGGCACGATAATTTTATTTCATGTTTATGGGCATCGCATAACGTTTTTATTTATTTCACATTAAATTTAAGGGATTATATTAGTAAGGTTAATATTTTCAAATACGTCAACCCACATGTTTTGGGGATGAACCCTTTTTTAACTCTGGTTTAGTATGGTTCATCCTGTATTTGTCCTTGTGGATCCCTCCGTACCTTGGTACATTATATATGTTAAGGGACCATTGGTACTATTGTAATATATGTAAAACCATTGTATCCATAATGATACCATATTGTTTTTGGAACAAAAGGGACCATGACCATATGGGGAGGGACCAATGGTAATTGTGGGGAAATGGGAGGGACAATTCGGCCAATGGAGGGCATGGGCGGACAATTAAGCTCTTTCAGCATGATAACAAAAAGCACCCTCTTTTGGACCGGTGTTTACAATCCTGCAACGGACCAGAACTTTTCATCAGTGGCCACTGATTAAATTCCAAAAACATTTCTCTTAGTATGTTTAGCGGAAAACCCAAAAATCCTATCATCCCCGTCGTACTTATAATGTACCATATGGTACATTGTATCATATGGTACCATTGTACCAAATGATCCATTGTATGACATGGCACCATTGTACCATAGGTACATATGGAATTGGAAGAGGGGTCAGAATTCGCCTGGAGATGCGAGTGGGGAGTGAGAGCTTCCTTGCTGCCCGCATGATGAACAAAGCTACTTTGGCGGTGTTCCCACAATGCCATGCAGGCCCCGATTTTTTCTATAGTGCGCACACTGACCACCAGAAAAAATTTCTCAGATGTAGGTTACCACCTTCTCGCGCTAAATTGGCGCCGCTAGAATTTTGGTTAGATCACGTTGGACCCTCAACGTAAAGCCGTAGATTAATGACCTTAAGTAGGGTAGTACCTAATATTAATGTCAGGACAAACACTGGCAATGAAAACACAACTACTACAAATTGTAGTTATCAGAACATAAAAAAATTTCATAAATTAAAAAAAAAAAAAGGAAAAACGGTTTTAAACGGCAACACTCTGCAAACGGCAGACTCCATGTTACCATCAGGTAAAGATACAGCCCCCCAACTTGTTTCTTATATCGCCAGTAAAGACCTAAAAATTATTGGGGTCTATTACACACAGAAAAATACCCTCTTTAACCTTTCAGGTCCCTGCTAAAATCTGTGGCTTTACACTGAGGTCCAAACCGTAGATCACCCATGAGCTCAGCTCACCTGATAAGCTGTGACGGTAAAATTGGGCCTAGATATGAGAAAAACATCTATTGTAAGGTGCACCAATAAAATAAAACCACAGCACACAGTGCATAAGGAGAGAAAGAAAAAAAGAAAATGTAAATTTCAATTAAAAAAAGCAACTTTCAGTGTTTTTGTAAAGTCTTAACAGTTGTATTGCGATTTTGGTCTTATTTGATAGAATGAAGATAAATACAAAAAAGAGAATTTGATTGTTTTAGTACAGAAATGGTTTAAACTGAAGCCAAAGTAGCAGAAATTAAAAATTTTGCCGCTGTTAAATTTTGCTGATGTTCAAAGGGAAACAAATGACCTCACATGCCTAATACACGCCAGTTGGTGGGGCTAATATTGTTCCAAATGTGCTGGGTATTATAATAACCAATATTACAATTGGCATGACATAAAACTTCTATTTTCTGGTTTGAATAAAATTCATTAAATTGAATTAAACATCAAAAAAGAAAATTCATTTGTAAAGGGGAAAATTTTAATTAATGAACAGAGGAATGTTAGTTTAGTGCCAGGAATGCCTGATTGTTTATTTTGGACCCCATTTTTGAAATTTGGAATATTTTGAACTTTTATTAAATTGGCCAAATTACCCAAATTTTCCCAATCACTTTTAATTTTGTAGTTTAAAGTTTACAGTGGACCCTTGACCAAAGATGGCAATCGTATAACATAAATTCCTATTAGGATACAATTTTTAAAGCAAAAAATTTGCCTCGACTAGTGCTAAAAAACTCGACCAATGCAATTCGTTCCGTTCGAAAATGCGTCACTTGTGCCTGAGTGCCCTCACTTGTCCCCTGGGTGCCAGTGTTTACAGACCAGCCACATGGTCCCATCCAAACATACAATTGGAACATTTCAATTAATCACAGCGTTTTTAGTGATTGCACATGCAAATAATTTACCATGGGCCCCAGGAAAGCTTCTAGTGCCAACCCTACAGCAAAAGGTGAGAATTACTATGGATATGAAAAAAGAGATCATTGCTAAGTATGAAAGTGAGGCATCCCGAGTGGCCCCGTGCACACAAAACCCAATCAACCATCGCTACTATTGTGGCCAAGAAAAACGGCAATCAAGGAAGCTGTTCTTGCCAAAGGTGCAACTTTGTTTTCGAAACAGAGATCGCTAGTGTTAGAAGATGTTGAAAAGACTGCACTGGGTGTGGATAAAAGAAAAAAAACAGATAGCAGAGATAGCAACTCTCAAAACGATCAATATGTGAAAAAAGGCTAGAAAGTTGCATGACGATTTAATTAGAAAAATGCTGCAACTAGTGGTGATTTCGAGTGAATTAAAGGCCCGCAAAGGTTGATTTGAGAGATTTAAGAATCGTAGTGGCATACATAGTGTGATAAGGCATGGTGAGGCTGCCAGTTCGGACCAAAAAGCAGCTGAAAAATATGTGCAGGAAATTTAAAGGGGTACTAGACAGAGAAGAATTGAAACCTGAACAAGTGTTTAATTGTGACAAAACAGGCCTGCTTTGGAGGAAAATGACAAGCAGGACCTACATTACTCAGGAGGAAAAGGCACTCTCAGGACATAAGCCTATGAAAGACAGGCTTACTCTGTTAATGTGTCCTAATGCTAGTGGTGATTACAAAGTGAAGCCTTTATTGGTGTATCACTCTGAAGCTCCCAGAGTGTTCAGAAAAAACAATGTCCTTAGGACTTGACACCTCAAATCCTAATGGAAGGGGATTCCCCTTCTAAACACTAACACCATCCACACTCTCCCCTCCTCCCATCCCATCAATCATCACCAGATCTTCAATAAAGGTAAGTGTCATATAACTGTACATGTCGTCTTCAGTTTGTGTGTATTAAAATTAATATTTCATGTGGTAAAATTTTTTTTTTTCAATACTTTGGGATTTCAGGAACGGATTAATTTGATTTCCATTATTCCTTATGGGGAAAATTAACTCGACTAACGATAATTTTGATTAACAATGAGCTTTCAGGAACGGATTAATATTGTTGGTCGAGGGTCCACTGTATTCGCAGCACTGGGCAAGAGAATGAAGATCTACATTTGGACAGTTAACAGGTTAAATGGCAGCCATAAGACAAAATGGTGCCTGCCCTCTGATGTTCTGATCCATCGCTATTTAAACCCACCTTACAAGAAAGATCACTATCCTCAAAGTGGACTATGAAAATAATCCAAGAAATACCAGCCTAGGCAGCAAAAACATGAGTGGACAAGTAACGAATGAAAGACTAGACAACAGTGAAGGCTAGAAGAACATCAAAATGATTCCATGGGATCAGTAGTGAGCCTCTCATTTGTCCTCTATCCACCACCAAAGAAGTGTGTTATCAAAGTGAGAGCTCCAAGAGCAGCAGTATCTTCCAGGCAAGAGGAGAAAACATACTGGTCACTATGTATTACACAGGTTGTGGCTATCCTGGAGAAGCCAAGGCCCACTCAACATGGACAGAACAACAGAGACAGTAACCCTCCCACCAAATATACAAATGAACTGCCATTAGGGGGACTGACTTGAAAAATGCTATTACTTGTAAATGTGAAACCATGTCTCAATACAAGTTCTGCTCTGCATTAGTGCATTTCAACATATTTTTTTAACACTGGTTATGTCCCACTGAGGTACACAACTCAAAAAAGAAAAAACACATTCACCATCACTATCTTGCCAGAGACATGCTGATACTACAGTTCAAAACCAAATATACACACCCCCTCCTTCAGGGTATAAGCACTGTAATTTCCACTTTCAGGATTCAAGTCTGGCTAACTGCATATACTGATATTCAGTACAACCACAGGAGCAGTGCTCCATTCTACTCAGCCACAGCACCTCTGGTATTGGTAACCTTAATTAGTAAGACACATGGAGTTTTCAAAGAACTCAGATCCCCCACATTTGACCAACAGACAAAGAAGATAAAAGACTACATAGATGTAATTAAAATCTGTTAATTTCTATCTTTGTTGTGGGAATATTTCTTATAAATACTGTTAAAATAACAAATAGTCTTATACAGTGGACCCCCGGTTAACGATATTTTTTCACTCCAGAAGTATGTTCAGGTGCCAGTACTGACCGAATTTGTTCCCATAAGAAATATTGTGAAGTAGATTAGTCCATTTCAGACCCCCAAACATACACGTACAAACGCACTTACATAAATACACTTACATAATTGGTCACATTCGGAGGTAATCGTTATGCGGGGGTCCACTGTACTTATAATACTGACACCAGTGTTCTTTATTGCACTTATTTCACTACTGTTGTTCACTGAATATTTCACTACTATTGTTAACTAAATATTTCACTGCAAATTCTTGGTTACTGCAGTAAGCAGATTACAGACCTGACCTTACAGTATTTCCATATATAGATATTGTTTATATTAGGTCTCAGTCTATACACAAGACTGCTCTATCTTTATATAAAATATATAAGATATTCTGAATATTAACAGAATTTCTCAACTATGAACTTATATGATTTACATAACTTGACATTTAATTAACATCTTTCACTCTGAACACTGATATTGTATATCCCTTGAATATATTCTCATGTGTTTATAACTAAAATATTCCTGATACATTAAACACTAATATGTTTTATCTCCTGTATGTACTTGCATATGTTTCACAAGACTCTTTTTATAGCCAAAACATTTCAGACACACTGAACACTGAAACGGTTTATCTCCTGTATGTACCCGCATGTGTGTTACTAGATTGTTTTTTTTAGTAAAATATTTCAGACACTCTGAACATTGAAATGATTTATTTCCTGTATGTATTTTCATATGTGTCACAAGATGGGTTTTTTTAGTAAAATATTTCAGACACTCTGAACACTGAAATGGTTTATCACCTGAATGTATTTTCATATGTGTCACAAGATAGCATTTTAAACTAAAACATTTCAGACACTCTGAACACTGAAATGGTTTTTTTCCTGTGTGTATTCGCATATGCATCATAAGAGTGGCTTTTCTGGTAAAACATTTCATACACTCTGAACATTGAAATGGTTTATCTCCTGTATGTATTTTTATATGTCTCAGAAGATAGCGTTTTAGACTAAAACACTTCAGACACTCTGAACACTGAAATGGTTTAGCTCCCGTATGCAGATGCATATGACTCATAAGACTGCTTTTATAACTAAAACACTGCAGACACTGTGAACACTGAAATGTTTTATCTCCTGTGTGTGTTAGCATATGTTTCACAAGACTGCCTTTACAACTAAAATTTTTCAGACACTGTGAACACTGAAATGTTTTTTCTCCTGTGTGTGTTACCATATGTGTCACAAGACCGCCTTTTTGAGTAAAACATTTCAGACACTGTGAGCACTGAAATGTTTTATCTCCTGTGTGTAATCGTGTATGTCTCACAAGACTGCATTTTACACGAAAACATTTCATACACTCTGAGCATTGAAATGGTTCATCTCCCGTGTGTATTCGCATATGTGTTGTAAGATGAGCTTTTATGGTAAAGCATTTCTGACACTCTGAACACTGAAATGGTTTATCTCCCGTGTGTATTCGCATATGTGTTGTAAGATGAGCTTTTATGCTAAAGCATTTCAGACACTCTGAACACTGAAATGGTTTATTTTTTTTATGTTTTTTCATACTTTTCAAGAGATGGTATTTCATTTTACAATAATTAACCATTCAACAGTGGTATCATTAATCTTCATGTACTCTCATACATATTGCAAGATTTATTATTTTGGTAAACTATTTTGGACACTGAAGACACAATATTCCTCATGAATATATTACCATATTACAAATCTTTTAGGCAAAACTATTTCTACTTATGAGCACTAATAGAGTTTTTTTGTGTCTTAAAAGACTGCCATGATTTTTTTTTTGTGTGTGTAAAACACACCGAAGAACTTTTTTTTGTTTTTCCTAAGTTTAATTTTTTTTTTTCTGAAATTCTAAGCTACAGTATTACTAACTTGTAATTTTCTATCAACTGTTGGCCAGTTAAAAATTCATTAAAGTCACAAGTGTTGCTCTTCTCACAATACCGAAGATGTAGTGTCTGGGATGATACAACTTGGTAGTGTACCACAAAATACTTCTGCAACAGAAACGTGAGTCATTACAGTGCTATATTCTACCATTACCAACACAACATAATGAACTAGAAAACAAAGCAGGAATGATAGTGGTAAAAGCATGGATAGTAGTGTTATAATCAAGGTGGTGATGCTACAAGCATAACAAATTTGTCTGTATTATCAAATGTTTCACTAAATATATTCAAAACTTATATTTTTAAGTTCTAAAAGAATTAAAGAAGTTTTCTGACAAGATATACTATACAGTATTTACGTTTATCTTTAACCCTTAAACGGTCCAAACGTATATATACATCCACTCGCGCAGCACCCTGAATATTTTGAAAAAAAAAAAAAAAAAAAAAAAAAAATTATAGAGAAAAAGAGCATATTTTTTAAGTATTACAGAATAAAAAAAAATTTAGGGTCAGTACTTACGAAGATATGAGGCCAAGAAGTTGGCACTGGATGCTCATGTGACGGCAACATCGAGTTCTGCCGCTTGCAGAAGTGTTGCCGATATACCTTTTTTGTATTTTTCATATTTTATGTAATTTTTATGTTCTGATAATTACAATTTGTAGTAGTTCTTGTCATTTTATAACCAATCTTTGTTTTGACACTAGTATTAGGTACTGAAATTGTACTCAACTTGCCATAAACACACTGACGGGTGGATATTTACACCTGCCTTGGTCATTTACTATTGTCTTGGAATATAAACAAAGTATTTATATGTCCCAGCAATGTTTTGGATGTGCGGAAGTATATAATGAGGAGGAGGAGGAAAAGGAGGAAAAGGAGGAGGAAGGGGAGGAGGAAAAGGAGGAGGAAGGGGAGGAGGAGGGGGAGGAGGAGGGGGGGGAGGAGGGGGGAGGAGGAGGGGGAGGAGGAGGGGGGGAGGAGGAGGGGGAGGAGGAGGGGAGGAGGAGGGGGAGGAGGAGGGGGGGAGGAGGAGGGGGGAGGAAAAGGAGGGGGAGGAGGAGGGGGGAGGAGGGGGAGGAGGAAGGGAGGAGGAGGAAAAGGGGGAGGAGGAGGAGATGGAGATGATTGATACGTAAGAATAATAATAGGTAATAATAAATTGCCTTGAAGCATGAAAAACAAAGTCCACCCCTGACAGTGACATGATAAGCTGAGATAACAGCTGATAAGAGCTGATGTTTGATGAGGGTAAACGAGGGTGGGGGAGGGTGCAGCTGATAAGAAAAGATTAGATGACCATCCCCCTCCTTTGTTTTTGCTGGTACACAAACATTTTTGTCTGTCTATTTGTCTGTCAAGCTCCCTGTCTATCTGTCTAGCTCTCTATCTCAGAGAGAGCCACAAGACTGCGTCATCACCTTTACTCACAATTCAAACAGAGTATAACACTTTGTCTGGATTTTTGGGTTATCCTAGGTAATTTATACTATGTATACTTGTATTTATGTGTACCTGTGAGACAGAGATAGACAAAGATTGAAACAGATAGACAGAGACAGAGACAGACAGAGACAGACAAAGACAGAGATCGACAAACCCTAAACTTGGGGTTAACATCACTTTCTTCTTAAAAGAAAAGTGTTAATATGACACTACATCAGTGAATCCTTGGTGTTTGCGCTAGCTGGTGCTCAATTTAACTGCCGCTCCCACAAGGTACTAAGTGGTCCCAGATTTTTTTAATACTATGCACACCGAGTGTTAAGACCAATTCTATGCTGACCAGGCATCTCAGGCCAATCATGCCAAATTTGGGGGCAGGAAAAATAAAACATATATACGTTTGGGGTGCTACGCATAAGAACGTATATATACATTTGGACCATTTAGGGGTTAAAGATCTTAGAGATAAATCACATGGTGAATACAATAATTATTTGGTTAATTAATGATTGTGTAAACAATACGACACTGAACATAAACATTTTAAATTATTATACTAATGGGGAATAATAATAATATAATCAAACTAAGTGCTAAACCTAAAAGGGTCATACAGCACTGCCAGGTCGATTGTGCAAGAGAAGGAATATGCAAAGGTCAGAGAGCAGTGTGCTGCAGGAGCATTCAAGAGGTAGAATAAACAAGGGTAGTAGTGAGTGCTATAGACAAACAACACGCACATATGAAAAAGCTAATGATGACATTACAGTCGAACTTAGACCATTAACTAGTTACACACCAACATTAGAAGTTAAGGGAGCCAATATATATATATACAGTGGACCCCCAGTTAGCAGCAGCATCGGCTAACGCCAAAATCGGAAAAAGGCACGTTTTTGAGGCAAAATATTAGCTCGGCTAATGCCCAATAACTCGGTTAAGGGCATTTGTCCCGAACATGTCCGTACGGCCTGACCAGCGGCTGCCCGTCCACTCCATGTAGTGTGCCATTGTTTACAAGCAATGAGGACGATTCCACACGTACATGTGATATATTTTGTATTCCATTATTTTTAGTGCTTGTAACTGCTAAATACACCACCATGGGTCCAAAGAAAGCTTCTAGTGCCAGCCGTGTGGTAAAAAAGAAAAGAAGCACAATAGAATTCAAGAATATACTCATAGCAAAGTACAGTGGACCCCCGCTTAACGATCACCTCCCAATGCGACCAATTATGTAAGTGTATTTATGTAAGTGCGTTTGTACGTGTATGTTTGGGGGTCTGAAATGGACTAATCTACTTCACAATATTCTTTATGGGAACAAATTCAGTCAGTACTGGCACCTGAACATACTTCTGGAATGAAAAAATATCGTTAACCGGGGGTCCACTGTACTAAAGTGGAGAAGGAAGAGAGAGGAGAATGTGCCTTCTGCAGTGATTCAGTGATTCTACGATATGTACGATACTAAAGCAGCAGGTATCGATAAAGGCCATAGTGCCAGCCAGCAATAAAGTGTAGAATTAACAGTGTAGCAAGTACGTTAAGCGATAGAAAAACGACACATGAGTACAGTGGTCCCTCGTTTATCGTAATTAATCCGTTCCTGAAGTGTTACTATTATCGAAATTTACGATTTTCGAATCAATTTTCCCCATAAGAAATAATGTAAATACAATTAATCTGTTCCTGACACCCAGAAGTACTAAAACAAAAAAAATTTTTACATGAAATATAGAGGTAGTACATAAACAATACAGTGGGACATGATGAATGAAACATTAACAGTATAACACTTACCTTTATTGGCGATTCTTCTTAGTGTATGGAAGACTGGAGGAGGAGAGAGATTGCATTATTTACAGTTTGGAAGGGGAATCCGCTTCCATCAACACCTCAGGTACCAATTGCTTTTCTGGGGTTACTTCTCTGTTTCTTAATGCCACTAGGACCACCTTGAGAGTCACTGGAGTCCTGTCTAGCAAAATAACTGTCCAGAGAGCTCTGTTTCCGGCATCTCTTTAACACCTCCCTAAAATGGGCCAAGACTTTGTCACTGTACATGTTGCCAACATGGCTTGCAACAGCCTTGTCAGGGTGATGTTTCTCCATAAATCTCCATCTTACCCCACATTTCAAAAATCTCCTTAATTTCTGAAGAAGGCACCTTCTTCTATCTCTCTTCCTCCTCCTCTGCAGCAAGATTCTGAGCTGCGATCTGTTGCTCTTCCTGCTGAAGCTCTTGCAGCTCCTCAGTGGTGAGCTCTTCGTTGTGGTCTTCCACCAACTATTCCACATCCTCCAAACTCACATCCAACCCCATGAAACTCCCCATTGCCACAATAGATTTAACAACTGATATAGGCTCATCAGGGTCAGCCCCAAACTCTTCAAAATCCCTCTTGTGGACACAATCTGGCCATAATTTTCTCCAAGCAGAGTTCAAAGTCCTGGTAGTCACTCCCTCCCAAGCCTTACCTATAAGGCTTATGCAATGGAGGATGCTGAAGTGCTCTCTCCAAAAATCTCTTAGGGTCAAGCGAGTGTCTGAGGTCACATTCAAGCACCTTTGAAACCTTGCTTTGGTGTAGTTTTTTAAAGTTTGCAATGACCTGCTGGTCCATGGGCTGGAGGAGAGGAGTGGTATTCGGGGGCAAGAAATTTACTGTGATGAACCCAAACTCCTCCAAAATTAGGTCATCCAAGTTTGGAGGATGAGCAGGTGCATTGTCCATTACTAGGAGGCACTTGAGATCCAATTTCTTTTCCAGGAGGTAATTCTTCACACTAGGGTAAAACACTTCATTGAACCACTCGACGAAAATTTCTCTCGTGACACATGCCTTACTATTAGATTTCCAAAACACACACAATTTACTCTTCATAACATTGTTTTCCCTGAACACTGGGATTTTCAGAATGGTACACTAGTAACGGCTTCACTCTGAAAACCCCACTAGCATAAGCACAGAACATGAGCGTCAGCCTATCTTTCATATTATTATGATTATAATAAAAAAGAATCGCCAAGCCACAAGGGCTATACAGCGCTGCAGGGTAGGGAAGGAAGTGAGGGTATTGGATGGCAGAAGGGAGGAGGGATGATCAGTAGGTTACAGAAAACAGCGGAGCAGGGGATAGTACGGGGGTAGAGGGTAGCAAGAGATTGAAGTAGAAAGGGCTGAAGGTATCAGAATTTGTGAAGTCAGTCAGTTGTCAAAAAGTCAATGAGAGAGTCCAGATGAAAGGTGGGTCCATCAGCGAGAAGGGAAGGTAAAGAGAGAGCAGCAGAGCGAAGACGACGACGGAGGTAAATTCTACGTGCTCGTTGATAAAGTGGGCACTCCAACAGAATGTGGCTGACTCATAATGGAGCCTGACAATTCTCACAGAGAGGAGCAGGGCGCCTCTCCATTAGATATTCATGAGTAAGATGAGTATGGCCAATGCGAAGACGGGAGAGAGTAGTCTCCCAACCTCAACACTGGTGATAAGAAGACGGCCAGCAACCTATACTTGGTTTAATAGACTGAAGTTTGTTGCTGAGCATAGTAGACCAACGTTGTTGCCAACGAGTGTGAAGGTGGGAAGATATTGCAGCAAAATAGTCCATAAATGGAATACCTCCATATGAAACTGTAGGTCACGTACTGCTGACCGCGCAGCAGTGTCTGCCTGTTCAATGCCCTGTACGTCAACATGACCAGGAACCCAACAAAAAACAATATCTTTATGCATGGTAAAGATGCGGCGTAGCCAAAGTTGGATATGGAGGACTAAGGGGTGAGGTGTATCAAATTTCTGTATAGCCTGTAAAGCACTAAGGGAGTCTTAGACAACCACAAATGATGACACAGGCATAGATGCAATATGGATAAGTGCTGTAAGGATGGCATACAATTCAGCAGTGAAAATATTAGCCGAAGATAGTAAATGCCCTCGTACGACGCTGTCCTGAAACACTGCTGCGAATCCTACGCCGTCAGAAGACTTACAGCCATCTGTGTACACAGCAAAGGCATGAGAATGAGTGAAAGTGGTCAAGAAAAAGAGAGCGGGAAGCGACCATAGACAGTTGGGCTTTCGAGCAAGGGAGAGAGAAAGAACAGACTCGAACAGCTGGAACTTCCCAGGGGGTAGGGAAAAGTGAGATGCTACATGAACATAGAAAGGTGGTAACTGAAGAGAAGACAAGAGCGAATGAAGGCGAAGAGAGAAGGGACGGAGTAAACAGGGGCGGCGAACAAATAAAGAATGTCTACTAACATCAGTGACCATTCTATTAATGGAAGGATTGCGGAGATCATGAGAGCGTACACAGTAGAGAAGGCAATGGGCATCACGGAGATTGGATAAGGATGGAACGTTCGCTTCTGCATAGAGGCTCTCGACAGGGGAAGAGCGAAAAGCACAAAGGCGTAAACGTAATCCTAGGTGATGAATGGGGTCAAGTCTAGAGAGAGTAGCAGGAGATGCCGCTGAATAGATCTGGTCACCATAATCAAGTTTTGATAAAATAAGGGTGGAATGTAGGCGAAGGAGGGTTCGACGATCAGCTCCCCATGAAAGATGAGAAAGGGTTTTAAGAAGGTTGGGCGGCTGTGCAAGTTGCCTTCAGAGAGGTAATGTGAGGTTTCCGGGAAACCTACGATCAAAGAGGGGGCCCAGAAACTTGACTGTATCACGTTCGGGGATACGTGGCCATAGAGGTAAAAAGGGATGATCAGAGAGATGACAGAGCGTCTAGTGAAAGTGATTTGGTGGGTTTTAGTGCTGGAAAATTTAAACCCATGTGTGGTGGCCCAATTGGAAACCCTCGACTGCATGCTGGAGAGAAACTGTAAGGAGGTGACAGTCACGCCTGAAACAGGCAATAGCGAAGTCATCAACATAGAGTGATGACCAAATATTTGAGGGAAGACTAGAGGCCAATCATTTAATAGCAAGGAGAAAAAGTGTTGTGCTCAACACATCCCTGGGGGACACCTTCAGCTTGGACAAAGTCCCGGGGGGAGCACATTATTAACCCGAAAACGGAAATGCCCGTCAGTTAAAAGTTCTTAAGGAAGGATGGTAGATTGCCTGAAGGCCTAAAGAGTGGGCTTGGGCTAAAATATTATACCTTTCCCAAATTGTGTCATATGCCTTCTCAAGGTCAAAAAATATGGCAAAACTGGTGGGTTATTCGCAAAGGCATTATGAACTAGTATCCAAGGTAGTAAGGGGTCTATGGTAGAAAGTCCCTTACGAAAGCCCCATTGACGAGTGGAGTGACTGTTATGTGTCTCTAAATACCACACTAAACGTCTATTTACTAGGCGTTCCATCACTTTGCAAACTGCACTGGTAAGAGCAATGGGACGATAGTGGGAGGCTTCATGTCCCGTAGTGCATGGTTTGTGGGAAAGGGAGAACATGGCGGATTTCCACAGCTGTGGAAGAACTCCTTGTGACCAAATAAGATTGTACAGGCATAATAGGACTGCAAGGGCTGACTGATGTAAATGTTGTAGCATATGAATATGAATGTCGTCTAGCCCAGCTGCCGATGATCGGCAAGCTGAGAGTGTTGCCTCCGTTCTTGAAGTGTAAAAGGCACATTTATACTGTTCTTCTCTGAGAGGAAGAAAAGTCCAAGGGTGCTAAATCTCTGGGAGACTTTGAGGAAAGAAATGAGGGCATAGATGGAGTCCCCTGAGAAATAGGACCAGATATGCCAATTTTCATTGGCAAAATCTGTGGGGTTTGCTATATCAACACCGGGAACCCGCAGAACTCATAGAGGAAGCAGAGGTGATGGTGGAGACATAATCTCGCCCCAAGTGCGTTTAGCGTCCCCGGGTGACCGGCGAGCGATCGCACGCTTTTGCTAAAATCAGAAGTCTCTCTGGGGGTTCTAATTGCTGGTACCTGCCCTATGCAGCGCGTTTCAAAACGTACTGCACAAGCACAAACAGGAGACCTCCAAGCACGCATTTTTGGAAGCCTGCCCGAATTTGGGTATACAATTAGAAGCGCGGGTTAAAAAGGAGGACGAAAGCGGGGTAAAAACTATCGATGGGGGACGAAGAAGCAACCCCTCTAAAAACAGTAAGTGTGAGTAAAGTTCCAATTTGCCTGATCAAATTGCCAGCGGGGATGCGAAGAGAGGTTTTGAATATGAAGGGGAAGTAAGAATGATTGGGAAATGATCACTGTCATGTAAGTCCAGGAGATCAACCAAGTGAAAGTCTTAATGCGTGGAGAAGACAGATGAGAGATCGATCAAGAGAGAGTGGAGTCCGAGGATCAAAATGGGTGTAGTACTTATTTAAAACATGGAAGGGGTGGGTGACAAGAAAAGCCTCTAACTGAATGCCACGGGAATCACAGTGAGACTCTCTCCAGAGGAAATGGTTTGCATTAAAAGGCCAATAACAGAAAACGGGGGCATAATGAGAAACAAGAAAGGCAATATCCGGAATAGATAATGCCCAAGAAGGAGAGAGATATAAAGAACAGAGCGTATACCACCTATGCAAGTGGATACGGGCTGCTGTGTAATGCAGCGAAGTACGAACAAATAGCTGATGGTACGGAATATCAGTGTGTAGAAGAAGGGCACTTTCATTAAAGGTCCCATCAGGAAAAGGATCTGAAGAATACAATAAATTATAGCCTGAGATGGGAGAGATAACAGCAGAGTATAATTTTGGTTCTTGTAAGCCAGTGGTTTCCAAACTGGGGGTAAATTACCCCCTGGGGGTAATTTAACCATTTTTGGGGGGTAATGGAGGGGTGACAGAAAAAAAGTAATGAATTCTGAAAATCAAGAAAACAATGCGGTACCCAGTATGAGGATTATTGTTAACTTTGTCTTAGTATATAAAGTTGTAAAGTAAACCTATTATAAGTAAGTAATAAAGTTAAACCAAATAACAATAAACATCAAAAACTAATATACAGTATTATAAAAGAAGAAATATATAGCTAAGTGTGTGGAAACCCAAAAGTATTTTGACAAGTATGCTTCAGGACAAAAGTCACTCAGTAGCCCAGATCGACCTGTCCAGTATGCATCACTCACTTCCTGAGGCTACCTCTATTTCACACTGTCAGTTTATCTGTGAGCATCAGCCGAGGTAGACATAAGCTGGTATGAAGCCAAGAATTCCTAAACTAGCTTCAAGTATGCAACTCCATCCATCCCACTGATGTTCTTGACATCTTTGGTAATAGTCATTAGAGATGCACAATGTTCAAATACAATAAATAAAAGAAAATATCTCAAGTGTTTTAATTTAGCCATATATATCAATAATAACAACATTTTGTGAAAGGGGTAACATGCTTTATGTGGCATGTTAAATTGGGTAACAAGCTGAAAAAGTTTGGGAACCACTGTTGTAAGCAAACACCAACAGGGGAAAACTGGTAGAGTAACATCTGAAGCTCACCCCGATTACCCGAGGCCGCGTATATTCCAGTGTAAATAGGCCATGATTGGCAATGATAAAGATACCTGAAATCCGCAGGCAAGGGTTCCTACGGACTAGAGGGGTTAGAAAAGTCCACATGCGGAGGCAGTGGAAAACGTTCAAGCAGCAAAGGAATGGTGCGCTGTGAAGAAAGGAGTTGCGCAGATGGAGCGGAGGAGAGAGAAGGAGCGGAGGGTGGATCAGTGTCCATTGATGGTTTGGTCTCTGCAATATATTCAGAGATTGCTTCAAGTGTTTCGGAATTCAGAGACGTCGTATGGGAGACAATATTGGAAATGGTAGGGGGAGGATGAGTAAAGATTGGAACTGTATTGGACTGTACCAAGGTACAGGGGGGTGAAAGGGTGGAGGGAACTGGAGAAGCATGGAAGGGGACAGCAGAAGAGGCAGAAACCTGGGAGGTGGCAGAAGAGGAAGAAACTTGGGAGGGAACAGGGGAGGAAGGTACAGTACAAGGAGGAGGGTGAACCTCTACACTTGTAACAGAGCCAGTGAGAGGGGGAGAACCAGGTACAGAGACAGGGAAGGGAAAATGAGGAGGTGGAAGATGGGTAGGAGGTGTTAACAGACCTTTTTTTGACTTTTGAGAAGTAGAGGGACGATTGGGAGGAGGTGTCATACGAGATCTCATCGCTACTGAGGCTTGTGAGGGAGAACACGAAGAAGCGACATCAGACTGAGGCGTTGAAGTAAGGATGTCTGAGCCGAGGACAGCAAAAGAATTAGATACAGGAGTGACTATGGGAGAGGTAACCACAGAGGTGGGCGCAGAAGATGGGATACCAGAAGTGGGGGGACGTTTTGAAACATGGGAATAAGAAACACGAGGTAGTCTCCCTTGGAGGCGGAGATGAGAAACTGCCATGACATAAGGGAGACCTTCTGCCTCTTTGAGGTAACGGATTTCCCGCTCGTTTAAGTAAACTTGACAACAGCGAGAGTACGAAGGGTGAGCCTCATGACAATTAAGGCAAGAGGGAGGTCGATTGCAAGACGTATTAGAATGGTCATCAGCATCACAGACTGGGCATTCGGCGATAGATCTGCAATATTTCGCTGGATGGCCAAATCGCCAGCAATTTCTACACTGTTGCGGTGTAGGGATCACCTTTTGAACTTGTAACCAATGTCCTGCTACATAAACTGAGGATGGGAGTTCACGGCTGTCAAAAGTTAAACGAGCCACATTGCTAGGGTATCGTCTCCGCCCGCGGGCAAGAAGAACGTAAGTGTCTACCTTGAGGATTGGGAGATCTTGGAGTTCCAGCTCTTCAAGAATGTCAGTGCCACATGTCTGGAAATTTTGTTGAACTATGGTATGGGGCAGAATGACGGTACCACTACAAGAATTGAGGGAATGATGTTTTTCAATAGTGACAGGAACAGTATTGATATGGGAAAGACGAGAAAGCTCATGAGCCTGGGTAGCATTCTGTACGGTGATGATGCGCGTACCGCTCTTAAGAGCATGAAAAGAAATATCTTTACCAACATGGCGTAGGAGTGCCTTGCCAATACTGTGGTCAGAAAGATAGGCAGAAGAGGAAGTCGGTCATAAAGTGAAGAATTTAGTCCATTGCGCAGTCTGAAACTGAGCGTGGAAAGGTAGTGAAGGACGTGTCGATCTTTTCTGAGAAGAACGAGAAGGTGGAGAAGTATCATCAGCAGGCAATTGTCGTTGGCGTTTAGGCATGGGACAAGAGTTGGTCCGACGTGGAACGGGCCGGCGATTTGAAAATTACCGCACCGTAGAGGGAGAGGCCGGAAGCATAGTCAGAGGAGAGCGAAGGTCAGATAAATCGAAGGAGTCAGTCAAGGCCTCAGTACCTGAAGCGGGTGAGGAAACAGCACCAGCAAGAGGTACAGAGGCATGAGGTGTGTCCGAAGAGTGGTCCAAAGACGAGGCAGGGTCAGAATGGGGTGTTGTATCAAGAAGGGGCCTGGGGGTAGCAGGTTCATGGACTAGGGCTGCCATGGTTAGGTTACTTCTTTCTTTTTGTTTTTAAGAAAAAAAAAAGAAAGAAAATAAAATAAAAATAAAAAAAAGAATAAAAAAAGGGGGGACCGGGGAGGGATAGTTCCTAGGAGGAATGAAAGGGCTAGAAATCTCCCTCCGTGCCCAAGAGGACCTCAGCACCGCAAGTAGCTCAGATGCAGCATGGAACCCGTGCCATACCCTACCCATCATGCCAGTAAACTGGCAATCTGGGATAGCAACCTCACATCTGCCGAGCTACCTCGGTGGACAAAAGAGAGGGCGGCCGGAAATCCGCCACAAAGCATACCTCCTTCGGCCACCACCCTCAGAATCCGAAAGGTGGCTTCCAGAGATACACCCGTCGCCCAAGAGACACCCAAAGCCACCCTCCTGGATACCGGAGAGGGATCGGGACATCCCCAGGCAATCCAGATTCCACGGCAAACTACGCCACGGCCAAGAACCTCAACGGAATGGGATGGACCCCAGTACCCTTTCCCCTACCTAGGAACTAGCGTGCGTGTGGGAAAAAAACAAAAAACAAAAAAAAAACAAAAGGCCAAAAAGGAAGGGCAAAAGGGAGGGGTGGGGAGGAGGAGGAGGAAAGGAAAAAGGGGAGGATGGGGAGGATGGGATAGGGAATGGGGGATTGGGGGGTAATTAGGTCCGGTCTGAGGAAGGAGACCGACAGGTCTAATTCCTCAGACCAAGAGCCTCTTCACCACGCCAAGGAGCCCCCCTTGAAGAGGCTATCTTTCATAGGCTTGTGTCCTGGCAGTCCCTTTTCCTTCTGAGTAATGTAGGTCCTCTTTGGCATTTTCTTCCAAAAGAGGCCTGTTTCATCACAACTGAACACTTGTTCAGGTTTCAGTCCTTCAGCCTCTATGTACTCCTTGAATTCATGCACATATTTTTCAGCCGCTTTTTTGTCCGAACTGGCAGCCTCACCATGCCTTACCACACTGTGTATGCCACTACGGTTCTTAAATCTCTCAAACCATCCTTTGCTGGCCTTATATTCACTCACATCACCACTAGTTGCAGGCAATTTCTTTACCAGATTGTCGTGCAACTGCCTAGCCTTTTCACAAATAATCGACGTCATAAGACTATCTCCTGCTAACTGTTTCTCGTTTATCCACACCAATAATAACTTCTCAACCTCTTCGAGTACTGGTGATCTTATTTTTGTCAGCATATTTACCCCTTTGCAACAACAGCGTCCTTGATTTCCTTTTTCTTGGCCACGATGGAAGCTATGGTTATATGGGTTTGTTATACATCCTGGCTAGTTCGGCCATACGTACACCACTTTCATATTGTTCAATGATTTTTTCTTAAATTCAATCATATTTCTCACCTTCTTTACCAAAGACTTGGCACTAGGAGCTTTCTTTGGAGCCATGGTAGCTTATTTAGTAGTTGCAAGCACTAAAATGAATGGAATATTATGAAATATTTCGTATGAGCAAGTGAGGGGACCGTCGCTCACTGGTAAACAATGCCACACTGGCTGGGAAGGGAGGCCGGGGCGGCTCAGAGCGTAAGTATGCATCCCGGACAAATGACTATTTGCGAGTCAATCTACGATTAACGAGCCAATGTTTTTACGAAAATATCGTTACGATTTCCGAAAATTATGACTATCGAGCCCTACGATTATCGAGAGACCACTGTAATTCTAATGTTGTTGGATGTGTATAGGGCCAATGAATATACAGCACCCTCCTATCTTCCACCACCCTAAACCTCTGCCAGCATCTCCTCCATCAAACTAACTAAAACTAACATCTCCTCCAAGGTAAGTGTAAATATAAAAGTGTAAGTACAGTGGACCCCCGGTTAACGATATTTTTTCACTCCAGAAGTATGTTCAGGTGCCAGTACTGACCGAATTTATTCCCATAAGGAATATTGTGAAGTAGATTAGTCCATTTCAGACCCCCAAACATACACGTACAAACGCACTTACATAAATACACTTACATAATTGGCCGCATTCGGAGGTGATCGTTATGCGGGGGTCCACTGTATAAAAGAAAATATGTGTATATATGAAAGGACCCCCACGGAAATAAGTTACTCTGACTTTTTTGCATTATCGTAGGTACTTTACACATATGCTATGTATGATAATCTATGTACGTAACTGTATTTCTGTATACCTGAATAAACTTATTTATTTATAAATTAAAATGTAAATATTTCTTATTTATAAATTAAAATGTAAATATTTCTTATTTATAAATTGTTTACATTAATTGTGAATAGTGGTGGTGGGTTCTGCTGGTGCCTCCACCTCCACTAGGTACAGCTTCTCTCAGTGGCCCTTATAAACCCAACAACATCACCACTACTTACTCATGTATGTTATGACATATTTTATTCATTTTAGAGCATATATCATGTTTCTATGTTATTAATATTGTTTATTATGTCATATTAGATAAATTGTGATAGATAAATAAGCCGTAGAGATGATATTAGCATCATATTGAAGCATAATAAACTCACCTTCCTCTTGCCTCCTACCTACCTCCTACACCAACAGGAATCAATAAAGGTAAGTGTGATGTTAAATATTCATTTATCCATTTTATTAGTGCTTTATATTTATTTGTCATTGTTTTCTGTATATATATTTATATTTAATCTTTAAAAAAATATTTTTTGTTAATACTTTTGGCTGTCTGAAATAGATTAATTGGGTTTCCATTATTTTTTATGGAGAAAATTAATTCAGATAACATCCAAATCAGTTAAAGGCAAGCTCTCTGAAATGGATTAATGCCTTTAACTGAGGCTCCACTGTATTTCTTTTCTTAATAGCTCTTGTTCTTGTTTATTTCCTATACTGTCCATGGGAAAGTGAAAAAGAATGTTTCCTCCATAAGCCATGCGTGTAGTATGAGGTGACTAAAATGCTGGGAGCAATGGGTTTGTAACCCCTTCTCCTGTGTGCATTTATACTAAAAAAGAGAAGAAAAACTTTATAAAACTGGGATGCTTGAATGTGCGTGGATGATAAGAAAGAGATGATTGCTGATGTTATGAATGAAAAGAAGTTGGATGTCCTGGCCCTAAGCGAAACAAAGCTGAAGGGGGTAGGCGAGTTTCAGTGGGGAGAAATAAATGGGATTAAGTCAGGAGTATCTGAAAGAGTTAGAGCTAAGGCAGCAGTAACAATAATGTTGAAGAATCAGTTATGGAAGGAGAAGAGGGAATATAAATGTATAAATTCAAGGATTATGTAGATTAAAGTAAGGGTTGGATGTGCAGAGTGGGTCATAAAAAACATGTATGCACCTGGAGAAGAGAGAAGAAAGAAGTCTAGAGGACGGAGAGAGATTTTGGGAGATGTTAACCCTTAAACTGTCCAAATGTAGATCTACATTTTCACTGCCAATGCTCTGATTATTTTGAAAAATAATTTTTTAAATTAAAGAGGGCAATTTTCTGTGTGTTATAAGACCAAAAAACAAAAATTTTTGGACCCATAATTACCGAGATACAAGACCGAAAAGTTGGCTCTGGATGCTCACCTGATGGCAACATCGAGTCCTGCCACTTGCAGAAGTGTTGCCGATGTACCTTTTTTTCTCATTTTTATTTTAATTTATATAATTTTTATGTTCTGATAATTACAATTTATACTAGTTCTTGTGATTTCATAGCCAATCTTTGTTCAGACACTAATATTAGGTACTGAAATAGTCACAAACACACTGACATATGAACATTTTCTCCTGCCTTGGTCATTTACTATTGTCTAGAAATATATACAAAGTATTTATAGGTTTCAGCAATGTTTTAGACACTCTGGAGTACATATGAAACTCCTTGAAGCATGGTGTTTATGATGTCACTAAACCTGCTGACAGGGTAAGCAGTGGTTTGACACTTGATCATGCGCTGCTTCAGGGAACCCTGGCTTTATTTGTTTTCACTGTTACATACAAACATGTCTGTCTGCCTGCCTCTGCTTATCTGTCTGTCTGTCTCTGCTTATCTGTCTGTCTAGCTCTGCTTATCTGACTTTCTGTCTACCTGTGCATACCTGAAGTATACATGAAACTCCTTGAAGAATGGTATTATGACAACTGCTGACAGCCCAGTGACATATGACAAATGTCACTGTCAATCTTTGCCTGGGATTTTTGGATTATCCTAGGTAATTTACACTATGTATAATAACTGTACTTATGAGTACATGTGAGAGACAGAGACAGAGAGATATAGACAGATAGTGATATAGATAGACAAAGATATAGACAGAGATATAGACAGGGAGACAGCCAGAGACAGCCAAAACCAGCCAACCGGCCAGCCAGCCTGCCAAATACATAAGAACATAAGAAAGAAGGAACACTGCAGCAGGCCTACTGGCCCATGCAAGGGAGGTCCATGTCACCCCCCATCTTAGACCAATGACCCACCTAGTCAGGTCACATCCACTGAAGGAAGGAGCATGGCATCAGACCTAGTAGCACAAGCTAGTCAGGTCCAACTCACACCCACCCACACCCACTCATGTATTTATCTAACCTATTTTTACTTTCCTCTTAAAAGGGGAGTGTTAATGCAACATGGCATCAGTGAATCCCTGGTATTTGCTCTAGCTAGCACTCAATTGAACTGGTGCTGCTACAAGGTACTAAGTGGTCCCAGATTTTTTTAATACTGCACACACTGAGTGCACATACTCATTCTCTCATGTCTATGCGACTCAGGCATATTGTGCCAAATTTGAAGGAATGAAAAATAAAACGTAGATCTACGTTCAGAGAGCTACGCGGGCAAACGTTTATCTATGTTTGGACAGTTTAAAGGTTAAGCAAATGTATAGGAACCTGTGAACCAAGTGAGAGAGTAATTGTGGTAGGGGACCTGAATACTAAAGTAGGAGAAACATTTAGAGGGTGTGGTAGGTAAGTTTAGGGTGCCAGGTGTAAATAATAATGGGAGCCCTTTGATTGAACTTTGTATACAAAGGGGTTTAGTTATAGGTAATACATAGTTTAAGAAAAAGAGGATAAACAAATACAGTATACAGGGACCCACGTTAACGATTTTATCCGTGCAAGAGGGCTCATCGTTATGCGAAATAATCGTTATGCGAATTAATTTTCCCCATAAGAAATAATGGAAATAAAATTAATCCGTGCAAGACGCCCAAAAGTATGAAAAAAAATTTTTTTTACCACATGAAATGTTAACTTTTAATACACATAACTGAAAAGGCATGCACAATTACATGACATTACTTTTATGAAGTTGGTGATGATTGAAGGGATGGGAGAGGGGAAGAAGCATTATCTTCTTACTGTTTAGAATGGAATCCCTATATTAGGACTTGAGTAGCAATCCTTTTCTGGGTTAATTCCCTTCTTCTTTTAATGCAATAGGACCAGCTTCAGATCAGCTGGACCCTGTCGCACAACAATCGTCCATAGAGGCTCTGTTACCTCCGTTTCTTCAAGACTTTCCTAAATTGGGCCAACATTGTCATTGAAATAGTCACAAGCACGGCTTGTGCAAAGTGTGTCAGGGTGTATCATCTATAAAGGTTTGCAGTTAAACCACTCTGCACACATTTCTTAATCTTGGAAGTAGGCAATGGATTAGGAGCGTGAGGGGGGGGCATGAGGGTGGGGGAAACAATGGTTTCTAATTCATATACTAATTATACTCTTTTTTATCCACTTTTACCACAGGTTGGCACTAAGCTTTTCGGGCCCATGGTCACTTATTTCCAGAAACACACCGAATAACACTGTAATAATACGAATATTCCGAGTGTATGCTTGGATGTTACGCGGAGGCTGGCGGTAAACAATGGACGCCGCACATGTGAGGGCAAATTTGGGCGCGGTCTCGGACGAAAATCGGTAGCGGGTTTTATAATCGGTAGCGTGGGCAAAATTTTGCGATAAAGTAACGCTTATGCGGAAAAATCGCTATGCGATGCCATCGTATGCGGGGGTCCACTGTACAGGTCCTCTTCAACTTTCGCGGGCTTCCAACATTCGCGAATTCCCAAACGCCAAATTCAGCAACAAATCATATTTAAGTTTCCGGCCACCAGAGTCCCTACTAAACTCCTCGACCCAAAACTGGCAGCCAGCCTTCCACCACTCAGTGTGGTGGCATTTTGTTTTTTCATTTTTACTATTAAATACAGTAAAATAACGTCACCATTCATGACTGAATATTGGAATGTTTCGGAAGGTAAATTTACGGTGACATCATTTGTTTTCTCTTGAAAAAATGGCAAAGAAACAAACATTTCTGCAGCTAATAATAATAATAATAAAAATAAAAATAATAATAATAATAATAATAAAAAAATAATAATAATAATAATAATAATTTTTAATAATACGATAGCATTGAAGGAAATTGTACAAAAATACGGGGGGGAAGGATTGGTGGAAGAAGGGTTAGGCATCGTCGTCAGTGTGGGTTTGTTTATGCTGGGGTGACATTAGTCTCCCCTCCTTCCAAACATTTAAATAATTCATTGTGTTTGGGGGCTTGTAGTTGAGTGTGACTGGAGTTGGGGAGAGGCAGTGATTGAGGCAGCGTTTAGGCAGCAGTTGAGGCAGTGGGTGGCAGTGGTTGAGGCACGGTTTTAGGCAGTGGTTAGGCAGCGGTTGAGGCAGCAGTTGGGCAGTGGTTGAGGAGCAGTTGAGGCAGTGGTTTAGGCATGTTGAGGCAGGGATGAGGCAGTGGTATTAGTAAAATATGTGTTATTAATAATAATACAGTAGGGCCCCACTTATATGGAAGGTTAGGTTCCAGGCTATAGCCGTAAAGTGGAACACCCTTTTTTTCCCCTTACAAATGCATACAAATACTAGATAATAAGTTTACACTAACATATATTAAGTTAGCAATAGAACTAGGCATCAAAAAACAATAAAAAAGTACAATACACACATAGTGCACTCATTACTTACCTTAAAATATTTATAGTCTTAATCTAGGGTGAGATGAGTAGTATTTATTGTAAGAAATCAAGTGTGGTATATATGGTAGTCAGCTGGGCTACCATACTAGACCATTCCACCCACACATATATTCTATGATATTTAACCCTCTGGGGGCCGCCAGGCCCTCTCAGAGACTTGTTCTCAGGGTCGCCAAAATCTCAAAAAAAAAAAAAAATTTTTTCTTATGAAAAGACAGAGAATCTTTTCCCGATCATAATGACACAAAAAGTATGAAATTTGATGGAAAACTTACAGAATTATGCTCTCGTGAAGTTAGTGGTCTCGACGATGTTTACACATCGGCGACTATGCCCACTTTGTGCCCTATTTTCAGCCAATTCCAGTGTACTAGTCGACAAAAATCATAACTATTTCGCTAGAACTCCATTTTTTCAATCAAATGAGTACAAGAAACCACCCATTTACCGATTTTAACTATCCAATAAAGTGGTCAGAATTTAGCAATTTTGCCAATTTCACACAAATTTCAAAAGATGCCAATTTCTGAATAGGGTCCAGAATAAACAAGAAAGACATTCCTGGCACCAAAATAACAAGTTCTCTGTTCGTTAGTCGCATCCCCAGGCCCATCTTATATTTCTTTGGCTTTCCACTTTGAATTTTTATTCTTACAAAAAACTAGAAGATTTACTGTTATGCAGACTACTGCATTAGTGTAGAAATGGTATAAATAATATCAGCGCACTTGTGAAAGAATATTAGACTCACCAGTTGATGTGTATTGGACGCTTGGCATGATTTGTTTACTTTCGAACTTTGGTAAAAATCGAACATTTCTACTACTTAGAGCTCAATTTCAAGGTACTTTTCATTGTAAAACCAGTCAAAATCATCTCAATTTCTGTAATATGTCTTCCATTCTATAAAATGAGACCAAGAAAACTAAAATACAACAATAAATACCATACGAAAATACAGTGCAAAGTCGCTGTTTTAATCCAAAAACATGGTCAGTTTTTTTTTTCTCATTACGCACTGTGTGCTGCAGGATTTTTTTATACTGCACACACTGACCACATAGACCCATTCTTTCATATGTAGGCCTACCAGCTTTCTCTCACTAGATTTGAGGGCGCTAGAATTTAGGCATACTAGTACGTCAAAAACCCTGGGGCGTAAGCCGTACTAGTACGGCCGAAACCCCCAAAGAGTTAAGCATCCTAGAGTGATAAAATGCATATACAGTTCACTCATTACTTACCTTAAAATATTTGTAGTCTTTATGTAGGGTCAGGAGTGAGTAAACATGATAAAACGAATAAATGAGAAAGAGAGAGAATGAGTACATGAGGAAGGACAGGCACAGAGTTATGTAAACAAACCAAGCGAAAGTAAGTTTTGTAAACAAAGTGTACACATCCAGTTTGTGTACAAGTTACATTATGTACAAGTTGTCTCTACACTGATATGGTAGAATAAATAAAAAACACTCCTATTCTCATGTAACACCATTTTTAGAAGAAATGACGCTCTGAGTGAAGGCAATGGAAATAAGTCACTCTGTCTGACTTTTTTGGGTTAACCTAGGTTCTCTACCCATTTGCTGTTATGCATGATAATCTATGTAACTGTATTTGTGTATACCTGAATAAACTTACATACATACATATGAAAGGAATAATTTTCTACAGTTACCCCTAGTAACACATTTTTTCTTATGTTAGACTAGAGAAAATGTTATTCTTGCCGTCACTTGTACAAGTTATCTGGCTACCACATCTCATATTTATGTTTATTTATTCTATTGTGGGGTGTATTTATCATCTTTATATGCTATGTATTGTGTTTATTATATAATTTTGAAAAAAATATCATGGATGGATTAATGAAAATGTGTATATTAATGTAATATATGACATATAATGAGACTCAATGATTATTATTATCATTACTAATATGACGTCTCGAGACATAAGACAGTCTCACTGATTTTAATGTGTACCTACATGCCAGCACAGTACGTAAGTTTATTTTGGTACAGTTATACATAAGTATAACTATCAGAGTATATATAAAACATGAAATAACTTTTAAAAACACTTGAAATTTTGTTGTTTCCAGACATAATGAAGAAACTTAGTGCTTGGATCTCACAGAGAATGTAAACAAACCGGGTGGAGCATGGTGACCGAATTAGAAAGTCAGGTGGGGGGAGCCGTATAGCAAGTTTTGGTCATAATTTGAAATGACTGTATTAGCGGAATGCCGTAAAGTGAAACGCCGTAAAGTGGGGCCCTACTGTACATGTTATTATTAATAATATGTATTATTATTATTATTAATAACATGTAATTAAAAACCACATCCTCAACCACTGCCTCATCCGCTGCCTCAACTGCTACCTCCACCACTGCCTCAACCACTGCCTCAACCACTGCCTCTACCACTGCCTCTACCACTGCTTCAACCACTGCTTCAACCACTGCCTCTACCACTGCCTCTACCACTGCCTCTACCACTGTCTCAACCACTCCCTCAACCATTGTCTCTACCACTGCCTCAAGCACTGCCTCTACCACTCCAGTCGCACTCAATCTACAAGCACCAAACACAATGAATTATTGTGAAATGTTTGGAAGAGAGGGGAGACTAATACTCACTCCAGCATAAACAAAGCCACACTGACTGACGATGCTTCAACCACTTCTTCCACCACTGCTTCAACCCTCGTATTTTTGTACTATTTCCTTCTTCAATTCTATCGTATTAATAATAATAATAATAATACGATAGAATTGAAGAAGGAAATTGTACAAAAATACGAGTATTGAAGCAGTGGTGGAAGAAATGGTTGAGGCATCGTCAGTCAGTGTGGCTTTGTTTATGCTGGAGTGAGTATTAGTCTCCGCTCTCTTCCAAATATTTCACAATAATTCATTGTGTTTGGTGCTTGTAGATTGAGTGTGACTGCTACATAATTAACCATGGGCCCAAAGAAACTTGCTAGTGCCAGCCCTTTGGTAAAGAAATTGAGAAACATGATATAATTGAAGAAAGAAATTGTACCAAAATACGAGCAGTGCACCGCAGTGGTTGAGGCACTGCTGGAGGCAGTGGTTGAGGTAGTGGTATTTAATAACATACATGTTATTAAACCATAACATGTATGTATTTAGTACAATATTTTACAACATTTTCATGTATTTTATGATTGTTCATGGTTCAACAAGTTAAGGAAGCAGTATTGTACTATATTTCCCTACAATACGTATATTGGAGCACTGAACATTTGCGATTTTTCAACGTTCGCGAGGCTCTTGATCCCCTAACACTCGCGAATTTTGAGGGAGACCTGTACAAGATATGATGTAGGGCGTAATGACAGTAATTTGTTGCACTACGTACTGGTAGATAAAAGACTGTTGAGTAGACTTCAGGATGCACATGTTTATAGAGGGGCCACAGATATATCAGATCACTTTTTAGTTGTAGCTACAGTGAGAGTAAAAGGTAGATGGGATACAAGGAAAATAGAAGCAGCAAGTAAAAGATAGGTAAAAGTGTATAAACTAAAAGAGGAGGCAGTTAGGGTAAGATAAAAACAACTATTGGAGGATAGATGGGCTAATGAGAGTATAGGCAATGGGGTCGAAGATGTACGAGGTAGGTTTAAGAATGTAGTGTTAGAGTGTTCAGCAGAAGTTTGAGGTCACAGGAAAGCGGGTGCAGGAGGGAAGAAGAGCGATTGGTGGAATGATGATGTAAAGAGAGTAGTAAGGAAGAAAAAGTTAGCATATAAGAGTTTTTTACAAAGTAGAAGTGATGCAAGGAGGGAAGAGTGTATGGAGAGAAAGAGAGAGGTTAAGAGAGTGGTGAAGCAATATAAAAAGAGAGCAAATGAGAGAGTGGGTGAGATAATATCAACAAATTTTTTGAAAAAAAAAAAAATTTTGGAGATTAATAAGTTGAGGGAGCCTAGGAAAAAATTGTCTGACATTTACCCTTTCAGGGCCAAGGCCAAAATCTAAGGGGCCCCCCAATGTCCAAGAAATTTTGAAGGGAAAAAAAAAAAAAAAATTTTTACGAATTAAAGATTAATTTTTGGGGAAGGGTATAAAACAAAACAAAAAATTTCTGCATACTTCCAAGATATAGCGGGGGATTGGCCCCATAATGACCGAGTGGGGCAACTCAGCACCCCCGAAAATCGCATTTTTATTTATTTTACTTTTTATACTTTTTCTTTCTTTTTTTTTCTTTTTCTAGTAACATTGTAGCCTGTGCCCCCAATATAAATATTGCAAAAGTGTACATCTTTTTTCAACACAAAATTTTCACAATTGTTTACATTAACCGCTTACAAAACTTGCTTACAATTTATTGTAAAAAAAATGATAAAATATTAGTGGGGTTATTGTGTTGAATACAACTACCATAAAGGGGAAAACCCCCGCTAACGAGGGCACACATAGCTTTTATTCCCAACCGCTTACTTTAACGAAAAAATTTTTTGCCGGCATACCGATTAAAAACCCGTAAAACCGATTTTCGCCCCGAGCCGTCCAATGTCGCCCCACCAGCCTCAAGTGCCCCCGTCCCATTGTTTACCAGCCACCCCGGGGTAATCCAACTACCTGGGAATATTTCGATTATTACAGTTTTTTCGGTGCTTTTTTCTGGAAAATAAGTGACCAGGGCCCCCAAAAAAGCTTAGTCCCAAACCGTACACCAATAAGGGGAAATTCCCATTTGAAATGAAAAGGATAATTGATAAGTAGAAATGGGTGCGTATCGCCGCCTATCAAGTTTTACAAGAAACCCCAAAAAACCAGCTACTTTGTGGGCCCCAGAAAGACATAAAGAAGCTGTTCTTCCCAAAGGGGTTTAACTTTTTTTTCGAAACAAAAAAGAAATGAGGAAAAGGTTGAGAGACTCTTTTTTGGGTGGGAAAATGAAAAACAGCTGCAGGAAAGCGCCCAACGATATATGGAAAAGGTGGAAATTTTTGCATGAGGATTTAAAAAAAAAATGCCGCAACATGATGATGTGATTAAATTTTAAAGGGGCCAGCAAAGGTTGGTTTGAGAGTTTTAAGAGTTATGGCATAAATAGGTGATAAGGCTGGTGGGGTGCCAGTTCGGACCACAAAGGGGTGAAAAATATGTGCAGGAATTCAAGGGTACATAACAGTGAAGGACTAAAAACCTAAAACAAGTGTTTAATTGTGATAAAAACAGGCCTGCTGGAAGAAAATCCCAAAGCAGGACCACTTACCGGGGGAAAAGGCACTCCCAACAAAGCCTATGAAAAGACAGGCTTACTTTTCTCAGTGTCCCAAATGCTACTGTGATTGCAAAGGAACCCTTTTTATTTTTCACTCTGAACCCCCGAGGTTCAGGCAAAAGAATTCTAAAGGGAAAATTTTGTGTGGGGCTTGGAGGAAACCCAGTAAGGCATGGGTCACTAGGGAATTTTTTCTATAACTGGTTACACCTGCATTTGCCCCCAATTAAAGTTTACCTAACTGAAAAGAAATTAAACTTAAGTGCCTCCTGGTTTAGACAATGCCCCTGTCATCCTACAGCTGGCAGAGCGACTTTTTGGGACATGACTTCATAAGGGTGAATTTTTTTGCCTCCTAATACCACTCCTCTCCTGCAGCCCAGGGACCACGGGTTTTATTCCAAACTTCAAGAAACGTACCAAAAGCCTGTTTAAAAAGGGTTTTTGTAGTGACCTCAGAAACTCAACTGACTCAAGAGAGTTTTGGAGAGATCACTTTAATATCCTCAATTGGAAAAACCTTATAGGAAAAAGCGGGGGAGGGAGTGCAAAACCTTGAACTCGTTTGGGGAAGAAACTGTGGCCAGAATGTGTAGAAAAAAAGGGGATTTTGAAGGGTTTGAGGTAACCCTGAGATGATTATGCAGTTGGGAATCCTTGTGGCTTTGGGGAAAAAGTCCGGGGGTTGGGGTTAGTGGGGAGGATTTTGGAAAGAGTTGGGGGAGGAGGACAATGAAGAACAACCACTGATGAGCTGATAGACAACTTCAAGGCAAGGGCCAGACCTGGGGAAACTGGTTCAGAGGAGGGGAAAGAAAATTTGGAAAAAATTCCCTCTAAAAGTTTAAAGGGAAAAATCTGGAAAAAGGGTTTTAAGTCAAACCTTCAGGGTTTAAATCACCCTCAAAAGCTATTGCAAGCCGTGCTGGTGTTTTATTACACGACAATGTTGTAAAACCTTTGGGCAAGTATAAGGAACGAAGGTACGGGCCCACTATGGACAATATTTTGGCAAAGAAGTCCAGTGACCTAAACGGGGCCCTGTGGCTTTTTAAAGAAAAGGGAAATAACCCCAAAAAAGGGGACTTGCCCCTCAGTCCTAATGGAAGGGTTTTCCCCTTCTAAACACAAACCTCCTCTCCCCTCCCCCATCCCATCAAACACCAATCCTTCAATAAAAGTAATGCATTAAGTGTGCAGCCTTTTTCAGTTTGTGTGTATTAAAATTAAACATTTCATGGGTAAAATTTTTTTTTTTTTTTACTTTTGGGTTCTTGACGGATTTAAATTTTTTTTCCATTAAATTTTTTTGGGGAAAAAATTTATTCACAAACGATTATTTTGCATAACAATTACCCCTCTTGCACGGGTTTAAAAACGTTAAAACCGGGGGTCCACTGTATACCATAGGTACAATGAACACAGGTTCATTGTACCAATGGTACATATGGTACTGTTTATTCAACACAAAAAACATACTAATATTGTCATCATTATTTTTATTTCAATAATTGTTTACAACAAAAATATGCAAAAAAAGTATATTAAATGTTTTGTTACAATTTACAAAAGTACAGTCACTCGACATGTTCCTTTAGGTGGATGAAAAGCGCTTTGTCTTGGAAACTGCTGAGTCAGTGACTTGCGTTGCCACCACTCAGTCTTGGCTGGTGCCTTTTGGGGACAACACCCCTGCTGACATATGGGACATGGGATCATATGTTAAGGGACCAATGGTAATATGGTATAGGGTACTATACGTACAAATACCATAAGTGCAGGCACCATACAGTACAGGGGACCATATGGTACAGGGTACATATGGGACGGGTACCATATGGTACATTGTACTATAGGGAAGGGTACCAACAGTACAGGATACCATATGGTGCAGGTACTTATGGTGCAGGGTCCAATGGGCAGGGTACCAATGGTGGGTACCATATGGTCAGGGGACCCTATGGGACGGGTACCAAAGGTAAGACAAGATAAAACCAAAAATTTCAAACTAGTAACAGCACGGCGATAGCCAAAAAAAGGGGAAACCCCCGAGAAAGTGAGGAAATATTACCAAAACAATTGGGGAGGCTCCATTGTGAATACTAGTGAGGATAGGAAGAGACAGGAAAAAAGCCCAACAGGGAAAACGCCACAAAAAACCAAAAGACAGAAAAACCCAAGGGCCGGCACATACATTTGGGATTTCAGGCATGGGAAAAACTGGAAAAAAATGGATGCAACTTTGACCACCCAGAAAAGCCATGCCCATATGACAACAGGAAAAAGCAAACTCCTGTCCTTAAGCTTTTCACCCGAAAATTTTCCCCCTTCATAAGGGAAAAACTGTGCTAAACTTTATTGTCAGACACCATCTAAAAAGGACAAAAAGATACCAAAAAACCGACCATGGGAAGACCCGGATAGCCCCCAGCCCCCAAAAGGGGGGAAGTTTTTTAGTGCCAGGAAGGAAAAAAACCTGGCAGGGGAAAAGGCGAATCATGCCAAATCCCGTCATTTTTGGAGTGGGAATCACAGTCAAGGCTCCACTCCCAAAAAACGATACAGAATTAGTGGGAAAAAAAATCCCCCCGTACCACCAATCCGAGACATTCTTCTTTGCAAAAAAAAGGTCTAAAGCCAAACGAACAACAAAAACTTCATCCGTGGGCCCCTTTTCAGAGGCAAAAAGCAAGTTGCGGCTTTCACAGAGACCCACATAAAAGGGCATTGGGGCAATGAAATATGATCCCAGGTTACAACCTATACATAGCGACAGAGTGCAGAGTGAACAGGCAAAAAAGGGGGGTTGGCCTGTTATCACAGAGTCACTTATTTGCACAGAAGCTAAATGTCTCAAATGATGTAGCGAAGTTTTAGCAGTAAAGATTAGAAAACCAAAAACAGTCGTTGTGTAGCTACAACCTCCCAAAACACGCCCCAAAAATTCCCGGGAAAAGCTTTTGAAAAATTGACCCCTGCTGGAAAACCTTCCAGCCCTTCCCCCCAAAATCTTTCTCCTGGGGGGTTTCAATTAAGGGGAACTAAAATGGGGAAATAGCAAATAATGTTGTTGCAGTGTAACACCAGGGGGCAGCTCAAACGAGAACCAAACACACACGAGCTTTTTAAAAACTCTGTATAAAATTCAACTTAAACCAGCAAATAATAGAGCCTAAGATTGGAGAATACACTCGACCTATTTCACTAACAATGATGATCTGATACAAATGTACCACATTAAAAACAACATATTGGATCACAACATAATCGAGGTTCAACATGTAGCACGGAGCCCCAGACCCACAAAATGGATCAGAGAGGGAGCCTTCCCAAATTCAACTTTTTATTTATTTATTTTTTTATTTATTTATTAAAATTTGAACATGATACAGAGAAGTACAAGGAATACAATTTTTAAAATGCAGCATGCCAAGCCTTGTATGCAGAGTATTATGGGCAGGCTTAAAATTAAACTTAAGCAATTTATATATTCAGTGGTACAAAAAAGATTGTAAAACAGACAACAAATTTTGTACAAATGGTATTACAAAGAAGATCAAAATGGTCATTTTACTGTGTTGCTGTGTAATCAGTAGAATGGAGTATTTGTTAGGTAATGAAGTTAAATAGTAACAAAGTTTGATTGGGTCACAGCTTGAATTTTTGAGATACAATAATGAGATACATTTTATAAAATACAATTATGAGTACAATTCTATCAGTATTTATTTTGTTGTGGGTAAGTGATTTTTGAGAAGAGACTTGAATTTATAAACAGACAGTGTTTCTTTTTATATTCACAGGTAATGAATTCCAGTTTTAGGGGCCCTTTTTTGTGCATTGAGTTTTTGCATAGCGTGAGATGGACCCGAGGAACATCAAAAAGTGATCTGTGCCTTGTGTTATGGTCATGTGTTCTGTTGAGTTGGTAAGGAGATGTTTGAGGGGAGGGTTTTTGTCAGGTTAAGTGTTTATGTATGTAGTAGGTGCAGTAATAAGTATGGATGTTTTGTATTGGGAGTAGGTTTAGAGTTTTGAATATTGGTGGAGTGTGTTTTCCTGTAGTGGGAATTTGTTAATAACAAAAACATAAAGTGGGGCCCAAGTAAAACCCAAATCCTAAATGAGGGTTTAAAAAAAGATTAGGCAATGAAAGATGGATATAGGCTGGTGGGAGAGAGTATGGAGGAGGTGAATGAATTCAGATATTTAGGAGTGGACGAGAGACAGATACATGATAATATACACTTGGAAGGTCCTGGAAAGGAATTGATACCAAACCTGCACAGAAAATCATCCCTATGAAAAACAAAATTGGCAGGAAAATTCAACATTCAATCAATGAAAAGCAGGGGTGCCACGAGTACAATGAGAGACAACACAATAAGTGTCCGGGCAAGACTGTTCAATGCCTCCAGCATACATAAGGGGGATTACCCAAAAGACTCCAGGCTGTCTTCATGAAGGCATGGAAGGTACCCGAAGTCAGTACTGACCAACAGGACTGTGGTTAGTGCGCCCTAATCCATATGCAGTCTGGTCTCAGACCGAGCTGCGTGGGTGTTGACCCCCGAAACCCTCTCCAGGTAAACTCCAGGTAAACCCTGGGTTATCATGGGTGGATAAATCACTACCTGGGTTATCCTGGGTGGATAATTCACTAACGGTTATCTGGGTGGTAAGACTCATACCTGGTTATCCTGGTGGATAGACTCACTACCCCGGGTAAACCTGGGTGGATAAAAACTCATACCCAGGGGTTTTCCTGAGGGATAACACTCGGGACCCTGGGTTATCCTGGGTGGATAAACATCACTACCCTGGGTTAATCTGGGTGGATAAACTCAATACCCGGGTTATCCTGTGTAGATAACGCTCACTACCCCGGGTTATCCTGGGTGGATAAACTACGATTTCCGGGTGGATAAACTCACTACCTGGGTATCCTGGGTGGATAACGCTCACTACCCTGGGTTTTTCCCGGGTAGGTAACACTCCTACCCCGGGTTATCCTGGGTGGATAACACTCATGGTTATCTGGTGGATAACATACCTGGGTTATCCCGGGTGGATAACACTCATACCCCGGGTTATCCTGGATGGATTAACACTCATACCTGGGTTATCCAGGATGGATTTAAAACTCAGTGCCCTGCGTTTTCCTGGGTGGATAACATCACTTACCCTGGGTTACCTGGATGGATAACACTCACTGCCCTGGGTTTCACTGGGTGGAAAAAACTCACTTGCCCTGGGTTATCCTGGGTGGATAACACTCACTACCTGGGTTTTCCTGGGTGGTAATCAATCCCGGGTTATCGTGTAGGGTAACGTCACTACCCTGGGTTTTTCCTGGGTGGATAACACTAACTGATTTATCCCGGGTGGTAACAATCACTACCCTGGGTTATCTGGGTGGATAACGCTTCTACCCTGGGTTATCCTGGGTTTTGGTAACACTATACCGGGTTATCCTGGGTGGATAAACACTTCGTGGGTTATCCTGGGTGGATAACACTACCTGGGTTATCCTGGGTGGATAACACTCCCCTACCCAGGGTTATCTGGGGTGGATAACACTCACTACCCCGGGTTATCCTGGGGGATAAATCGTGCCCTGTGTTATCTGGGTGGATAACACTCACTACCCTGGGTTACCCTGGATGGATAACACTCACTGCCCTGGGTTATCCTGGGTGGATAACACTCACTGCCCTGGGTTATCCTGGGTGGATAACACTCACTACCCTGGGTTATCCTGGGTGGATAACACTCACTACCCTGGGTTATCCTGGGTGGATAACACTCACTACCCTGGGTTACCCAGGATGGATAACACTCACTACCCTGGGTTATCCTGGGTGGATAGCACTCACTACCCTGGGTTATCCTGGGTGGATAGCACTCATTACCCTGGGTTATCCAGGATGGATAACACTCACTACCCGGGGTTATCCTGGGTGGATAACACTCACTACCCTGGGTTTTCCCGGATGGATAAAAACTCACTACCTGGGTTATCCAGGATGGATAACACTCACTACCCTGGGTTATCCTGGGTGGATAACACTCACTACCCTAGGTTATCCTGGGTGGATAACACTCACTACCCTGGGTTATCAGGGTGGAAACATCATACCCTGGACTATCCGGGTGGTAATATCACTCCCGGGTTATCCAGGATGGATAACACTCACTACCCTGGGTTATCCTGGGTGGATAACACTCACTACCCTGGGTTATCCAGGATGGATAACACTACCCTGGGTTATCCAGGATGGATAACACTCACTACCCTGGGTTATCCAGGATGGATAATACTCACTACCCTGGGTTATCATGGGGGGATAACACTCACTACCCCGGGTTATCCGGGTGGGTAAAACCCTGGGTTATCAGGATGGATAACACTCACTACCCTGGGTTATCCTGGGTGGATAACACTCACTACCCTGGGTTATCCAGGATGGATAACACTCACTACCCTGGGTTATCCAGGATGGATAACACTACCCTGGGTTATCCTGGGTGGATAACACTCACTACCCGGGTTATCATGTGGATAACACTCACTACCTGGGTTTTGCAGGATGGATAAAAACTCACTACCTGGGTTATCCGGGTGGATTTCACTCACTACCTGGGTTATCCAGGATGGATAACACTCACTACCCTGGGTTATCCAGGATGGATAACACTCACTACCCTGGGTTATCCAGGATGGATAACACTCACTACCCTGGGTTATCCAGGATGGATAACACTCACTACCCTGGGTTATCCAGGGTGGATAACACTACCCTGGGTTATCCTGGATGGATAACACTCACTACCCTGGGTTATCCTGGGTGGATAAGACTCAGTGCCCTGGGTTATCCTGGGTGGCTAAGACTCAGTGCCCTGGCTTATCCTGGGTGGTAACCTCACTACCTGGGTTATCTTGGTGGATATAACAACTCACTACCTGGGTGGTAACACTCATACCTGGGTTATCCAGGTTGGATAACACTCACTACCTGGGTTATCCGGGTGGTAACAAATCAAACCTTGGTTATCCAGGATGGATAACACTCGCTTCCTGGGTTATCCAGGATAGATAACACTCACTACCCTGGGTTATCCAGGATGGATAACTCACTACCCTGGGTTATCCAGGTTGGATAACACTACCTACCCTGAGATATCCTAGGTGGATAACTCACTACCCTGGGTTATCCAGGATGGATAACACTCACTACCCTGGGTTATCCTGGGTGGATAACACTCACTACCCTGGGTTATCCTAGGTGGATAACTCACTACCCTGGGTTATCCATGGGTGGATAACACTCACTACCCTGGGTTATCCAGGATGGATAACACTCACTACCCTGGGTTATCCAGGATGGATAACACTCTCTACCCTGGGTTATCCTGGGTGGATAACAATACCCTGGGTTATCCTGGGTGGAAAGTCACTACCCTGGGTTATCCTGGGTGGATAACTCACTACCCTGGGTTATCCAGGATGGATAACACCCTACCCTGGGTTATCCAGGATGGATAACACTCTCTACCCTGGGTTATCCTGGGTGGATAACCCAAACCTGGGTTATCGGGTGGAAAAGTCCTACCCTGGGGTTATCCTGGGTGGATTAACTCACTACCCTGGGTTATCCAGGATGGGATAACTCACTACCCTGGGTATCCCGGATGGTAACACTCATACCTGGGTTATCCTAGGTGGATAACTCACTTACCCTGGGTTATCGGATGGATAAACACCTACCTAGGTTATCCTGGGTGGATAAACATACCCTGGGTTTCCCAGGTGGATAACTCACTACCGGGGTTATCCCGGGTGGATAACATCACTACCCTGGGTTATCCGGATGGATAACACTCACTACCCTGGGTTATCGGATGGATAACACTCCTACCCCGGTTATCCTGGGTGGATAACACTCACTACCCTAGGTTATCCGGATGGATAACACTCACTACCTGGGTTTTCTCTGGGTGGATAAAACTCACTACTGGATATCCTGGGTGGTTATACTCAATACCCAGGGTTATCAGGATGGAAACCCCACCCACCCTGGGTTATCCTGGGGGGATAACACTCACTACCCTGGGTTATCGGTGGATAACATACCTGGGTTATCCAGGATGGATAACACTCATACCTGGGTTATCCAGGTGGATAATACTCATACCTGGGTTATCATGGGTGGATAAAAACTCACTACCCTGGGTTATCCAGGGATGGATAACACTACCTGGGTTATCCAGGTGGATAACATCAACCTGGGTTATACTGGGTGGATAAACAATCACTACCCTGGGTTATCCAGGATGGATTTAAACCCCACTACCCTGGGTTATCCAGGATGGAAACACTACCCTGGTTATCCTGGGTGGATAACACTCACTACCCTGGGTTATCCATGATGGGATAACTCACTAACCCGGGTTTTGCAGGATGGATAACACTCATACCCTGGGTTATCTGGGTGGATAACATCACTACCCTGGGTTATCCAGGATGGATAACACTCACACTGGGTTATCCAGGTGGATAAACTCACTACCCTGGGTTATCCCGGATGGATAACACTCACTACCCCGGGTTATCCGGTGGATAAACTCAATACCCCGGGTTTTTCCAGGATGGATAACACTACTACCTGGGTTATCCTGGATGGATAACACTCACTACTGGGTTATCCTGGGTGGATAAGACTCAGTGCTGGGTTATCTGGGTGGATAAGACTCAAAACCTGGCTTATCCTGGGTGGATAACACTCACTACGGGTTAAACCTTGGTGGATACACTCACTACCCCGGGTGGATAAACACTCACTACTGGGTTATCCCGGTTGGATAACACTCATACCTGGGTTATCCGGGTGGATAACACTCATTACCCTTGGTTATCCAGGATGGATAACACCTATCTGGGGTTATCCAGGATAGATAACACTCACTACCCTGGGTTATCCAGGATGGATAACTCATACCCTGGGTTATCCAGGTTGGATAACACTACCTACCTGGATATCCTGGTGGATAATCATACCCTGGGTTATCCAGGATGGTAACACTCACTACCCTTTGGGGTTTTCCCGGGTGGATAACACTCACTACCCTGGGTTATCCTAGGTGGTTAAAATCACTACCCTGGGTTATCCCGGATGGATAACACTCACTACCTGGGTTATCCCGGATGGATAACACTCATACCCTGGGTTTATCAGGTGGATAACACTCTCTACCCTGGGTTATCCTGGGTGGGATAACAATACCTGGGTTTTTCCCGGGTGGAAAGTCACTACCTGGGTTTTTTCCTGGGTGGATAACTCACTACCCTGGGGTTTTCCGGATGGATAAAAACTCACTACCCTGGGTTATCCAGGTGGATAAACTTACCCTGGTTATCCTGGGTGGATAACCCTACCCCGGGTTATCCCGGGTGGAAAGTCACTACCTGGGTTATCCTGGGTGGATAAAATCACTACCCTGGGTTATCAGGATGGATAACTCACTACCCCGGGTATCCAGGTGGATAAACTCACTACCCTGGGTTATCCTAGGTGGATTAACTCATACCCTGGGTTATCCAGGATGGATAACACACCTACCCTAGGTTATCTGGGTGGATACACTCATACCCTGGGTTATCCTAGGTGGATAACTCACTACCCTGGGTATCAGGATGGAAAAACAAATCACTACCCTGGGTTATCCTGGGTGGATAAACTACCTGGGTTATCCTGGGTGGATAACAATCATACCTGGGTTATCTGGGTGGGTAACATCACTACCCTGGGTTATCATGGATAACCTGGGTTATCCCGGGTGGATAATCATCCGGGATTATCGGTGGATAATCATACCTGGGTTTTCCAGGATGGATAACACTACTACCGGGTTATCCCAGGTGGATAAGTCACTACCTGGGTTATTTGGGATGGGGTAACACTATACCTAGGTTATCCCAGGTGGTATAACTCACTACCTGGGTTAAACAGGGTGGATAACTCACTACCTGGGTTACCCAGGTGGATAACTTTCCCTTTGGTTATAGGAGGGATAACTCATACTGGTTATCAGATGGATACACTCATACCTGTGGTTATGCAGGTTTGGGAAAAACTATACCCCGGGTTTTTGGTGGATAACATATACCTGGGTTATCAGGGATGGATAAATACTACCTGGGTTATCCAGGTGGATAACACTCAAAACCCCGGTTATCCAGGATGGATAACATCATCCCGGGGTTTTCCTGGATGGATAACACCACTCCTGGGTTATCCTGGGTGGATAAATCATACCTGGGTTATCAAAGGAGATAACTCTCAGGGTATCCCGGATGGTAACACTCATACCCCGGGGTTATCCTAGGTGGATTCTCACACCTGGGTTATCAGGATGTAAAATCCTAACCTGGTTATCTGGGTGGATAAAAACTCACTACCCGGGTTTTTTAGGTGGATAACTCACTACCGGGTTATCCACGATGATAACACTCTACCTGAGTTATCCAGGATGGTTAACTCACTACCTGGGTTTTAAACCAGGATGGTTAAACATCATACCTTGGTTATCTGGTTGGTAACACCACACCCCGGGTTTCTGGGTGGATAACATCAACCTGGATTTTCCTGGGTGGATAAAAACTAACCCCGGGTTTTCCGGATGGAAACCCCTTTGGGTTTTCTGGGTGGATAACATCGTACCCGGGGGTTTTCCGGGTGGGGGTAAAAAACTCATACCCCTTTGGTTATCCTGGGGGGTTTAAAACTCCTACCCCCGGTTACCCGGGTGGATAACACCATACCCCGGGGTTTTCCCGGAGGTAAATTTTCCCCCGGGTTATCCCGGATGGAAAGGGTCATACCTGGGTTATCCCTGGGGGGATAAGAAATACCTGGGTTACCCTGCTGGATAAAAACACACGTTACTATGTTTTATAACGGTTTTTATAATTACAAAAATTTAAATATGTACCCACGGGGGAAGCGAAAAACCCCTTTGGGGTGACTAGCTTGGGCGAGTCAGTTTATTTGCAAAAAAAGCCAAGAAAAACTGTATTTCCCTTTTTGGTTTCAAGGATCCTTTAATGGGATCCCCAAGGCACCTTGATGGATAATATGTTTGACCAGGGGTTTGGGGTTTTAAACCCCACGGGGGGGGCAAGAGGAGAGCCAAAATAGGGAGCCCAAAAGTAAAACGTCTCTGTGTTGACAAGTTTTTTTGTGGCTTCACTGTGTTCCAACATCTACATTTAAAATTATTCAAATATTATATACAACTTCTGTATTGATTATATGCATTTTATTTAAAATTTTATACTTCACCCCTTTATAACTTAGTGTATTTTTTCCCCTTATAGTGTTTCCCTTTGCACACTTTTGCAGGGAATTTTTTTAAAAAATTTTTAAAAATTTAAAGGAAGAGTTTCGGAAAAAAGTGTTGCTGAGGGACTCCATTGTGAATCCGGTTTTTCTTCCTCTTAAAGGGAACTTTCTTGATTATTTATTTATTTTTTTATTTTTTTTTTTTTAAATTTATTATTTTTTTTTGGACATGATACATAGATGTACAAAAAAAATACAGGGGTTTAAGTGTAACTTTCCAAGAACCCTTTTGGGAAAAAACTATTATTTCCCAGAAATAAAGTAGTTATATGTAAATAGTGGGCCCCTCTGTTTTTTAATAATATTTGTGTCTAGGGAAAAAGGGAAAACCCGCGTTGTGAGGGGCCGGGGCGCCATTGGGTTTTTTTGAATTGGGATTCAACGTTAGATTTTCCCCGACATATTGAAAAAAAATTAGCAAAATAAAATGAACCCCCAACTCCCCCAAACAGAAACAGCAAACGGGCTCTTTGATTTTTTCTCCATAAGGGGCCAAAAACCTTTCCAATAATTTCCCAAGCTCAGATACCCACCCCAAAAACTACCCCCTGGGGAACTACCCGAAACACTGTTTCCCAGCTCCGACTCCCATACGAAGTCTCCCTTTTTTATCAAGCACTGAAAACAAGGGAGGAGATTTAAATACCTTTCCAACCCCTTTTATACAAAAAAAACGTCACAAAATTTCTATCACCCAACATTGAACCCCTCTTTAACAAAATTCCTTTTAATTTCCCCCCCCTTCCCCACTGTTCTCAAAAAAGCAAAGGGTCACCCCGTTAATTTAAAAGGGGGAGACCAAACAGAGTTGAAAAACTATTTTGCCCAAAATCCAATTTCACCCTCTTTAAAAATCTTTTGAAAAAAATTTTTATAAACCTTTTACTCCTTCCTCATCTCCCATAAAAAAATTTTCAACCCCCGGGCCCAAATTTGGGGTTCAGGCCTAATTTAAAAATACAATGATGTAGTAACACATGCTAGAACATATATACACTGCAAAATTGAGAAAAAAGGGAAATCCCCCCTGGGGATCTTCATTTACTTTCGTAAAACTTTTGATTCAGTTGACCATGACTTGCTCCACGTAAAATTGTCACACTATGGTATTAGAGGGCACTCCCTCAACTACCTCAAGTCTTACCTCAGCAACAGAAGCCAATATGTGTACGCAAATGGGGCAAGCTCTTCCGCACAACCAATTACAGTTGGTGTCCCACAGGGAAGTGTCCTTGGCCCTCTTCTCTTTCTCCTATACATAAATGACCTACCAAATGCTTCGCAATTACTCAAACCCACACTTTTTGCAGATGACACTACATACGTCTTCTCTCACCTGAGCCCAGTCACGCTAGCCAATACTGTAAACACCGAATTACAGAAAATATCTACCTGGATGAGGACTAACAAACTTACACTAAACATTGACAAAACCTACTTCATTCAGTTTGGTAGCAGAGCTACAGATGTACCTCTTAACATAACGATAAACGGATCACCTATCACAAAGCTAACAGAGGGAAAATTCTTAGGAATCCACCTCGATAATAGACTCAAATTTCATACACATATACAACAAATTTCTAAGAAAATTTCCAAGACTGTAGGCATACTGTCGAAGATACGGTACTATGTTCCACAGTCAGCCCTCCTGGCCCTTTATCACTCTCTTATTTACCCCTATCTCACCTATGGAATTTGTGCATGGGGCTCAACAACAACTAACCATCTCAGACCACTAATTACCCAACAAAAGGCTGCAGTTAGAATGATAACAAATTCTCACTACAGGCAGCACACTCCACCAATATTCAAAACACTCAACCTACTCACCATACAAAACATCCATACTTATTATTGCACTTATTACATACATAGAACACTTAACTCTGATATTAACCCTCCCCTCAAACATCTCCTTGCCAACCTCAACAGAACACATGACCATAAAACAAGGCACAGATCACTCTTTGATGTTCCTCGTGTCCATCTCACGCTATGCAAAAACTCAATGCACATAAAAGGCCCTAAAATCTGGAATTCATTACCTGTAAATATAAAAGAAACACTACCTGTTTATAAATTCAAGTCTCTTCTCAAAGTTCACTTACTCACTCAAAACCAAATAAATACTGAATAACTGAACCATATAAATTGTATATCCTAAATGTTACTCACAATTATGACACACAATTATATCACACAAATGTTAAACCTAACTTTGTTATTTTTTTTTTAAATACACTACCTGAATGAACAGCAATGCATGCAACCATATGACCTGTCTTTGTAATACTCATTTGTATTTTATAGTTATCTGTTTACAATAATGTCTTATCACTGATTTCATCATTGCTTAGTTAATCTTAAGTTAATTTTAAGCCAGCCCGTAATGCTATGCATAGTATAAGTGGCTTTGGCATGCTGCTCTTATCTGTATTTTTTTGTACCTCTGTATGTATGCTAAACTTTATAAATAAATAAATAAATAAATAAATAAATGGGAAGAATTTTTCGTGCTCTAGAGGTTGAAGTTGGGTTGACACCTCTCAAATAGGAGGCACAATTGTTGGATGTGCATTCCTGCATAACTTGAGATATCAGGAGACTGGACAGGACAGCTCCAGAAACCACAGATAATTCTTATGTAGTAACCTGGCCAGTGTTATTTTCATAGATAGACAGTGAGGTTTTCTGAGTATGATACACATTAATCTCCAGTCAAATTGGTGAGTGATATTAAGATATATTTTCTTTCTGTAATGTAATTGTGTATATATATAACCATTTATTATTTTTAATATACAGTCCACAAAGCTTATGTATTTACCAGTATTCCTGGTTATTCATATTTCATTGGTAATTAATAGGTGGATATGACAGCAGTAGGTATCAAAGGGGGACATTGCAACCTAGGTATCCCAAATTCCTACTTGTCTAACTGACAAATAATAATTATCTATGTTCATTTATTGTTATGTACATAATGATACATTCAGATAAATGCAATTTTCCACATTTAATTTGCCCATTGGTCCTTCTTGAACCGGAGGTAATCAGTGAAGTCATTAATTAGTTAATTACTTAATAATTATATGTGAAATGATAGAAGGAGGTGGATGTTAAGTTCACAAATTTACTTAATGTATAGTGGATTATAATTATTACAATATTAATTTGGATAAGTCAAATGTGGCTAAAGATTATATTAATATGTATAAGTTTTATTTTGTAATTGGTAAGCCAAGTGTAGCTAATTATATTAAAAGGGGTAAAATTAATTTTGCAAAGGATAGGTTTGGGTAATTTAATTTAAAGTAATTTTTAAATATTAATTTGAAAAAGATAATTCTGGGCCAAAATTTATATCGTGTAGTGAAAATTTATAATCCAAGTGTAACTAATATTAAAAGTGTATAATATTTTTTTTGCAGCCCAAAATTTTGGGAAAGGGTTTATTAATTTGTATTTAAAATTAATTTTTTATAAGGGCCAAAGGGGGCTAAAAGGGTTTTTATTTAAAGTACAATTTTTAAAAATTTTTTTTTAATTTTTCTTCATTTAAATTTCTAAACTCAGGTAGCTAGGAATTTTTTCAAAGGGAAGTTGTACTATTTTCCTTTATAAAGTTTCATAAAATATACATAATCAGTGTTATTAAGTTGAATTTAATACCCTTTTCCCCATTTGGGTGAAAATTTTAGGAAAAATTAAAAAAAAAGACAAACCCAAAAGGAATATAGACCAAAGAAAGCGTCATTTTCAAGCTAGAAAAAGGGGCATGTAACCCCAAAGGGATATAAAATGGGTTTGGGAAATTTAAAGAAACAAGAAACGTTTAATACTGATTATTAAAAAATTTTATTTAGATGCTTTTGGTAATGATAAGATTCATACAAATTAAAATTTCAACAAATATGAAGGAGATTTGTTATTAAACTGTGTAGATGAAACTAAAGTAGATCTCATGATTAATCAGTTTACCTGGAGTTTACCTGGAAAAGAGTTTCGGGGGTCAAAGCCCCCGCAGCCCGTCTGTGACCAGGCCTCCTGGTGGATCAGTGCCTGATCAACCAGGCTTTGTCTGGCTGCCGCAAACCAAGTACGACCCCACACCCCGGGCTGATCGGGAACTGATTTTAGGTGTTGTCCAGGCCAGTTTAAAGACTCCCAGGGGTTGTTGGTAACCCCCCCTTTTTGTGTGCTGGGGGGGCAGTTGAACTCTCGGGCCCCTGACCTTATTGTATGGTCCTTAACGGTAGTGAACCCCCCGTTTTTCATTGGGGGATGGTGCATCGTCGCCAAGTCTTTGTTTTCGTATGATGATTTTCGGGAAGTTCGGTACAGTCCCTCTAGGATTTTCCGGTTATAAATCATGTATCTCTCCCCCCTGCGTTCCGGGAATACGGGTTTTAAAAAACCCAAACGCCCCCCAGTAATTGAGGGTTTTTTCCGAGCGCCCGTGAAAGTTCTCGTACATTTTCTGTCGGCAATTTCCCCTGCCTTAAAAAGGTCCTTAAGTGAGCAATTTCCCAGCCTAATAGAAAAAAGTGACCTGAAGATGTCATCAGGGGCTTGGCCCCCCTATTTTGAAGGTTTCTTTTTCCTCCTGTCTTTTTTTTCTAGCGATCAATTGCAATGTTATGGTCCTTGAAGGTAGATCCTCCGACATAATCACTCCCGGTCTTTGCGTTGGTTTTTTCGCTCTATTTTTGGCCAGAATTTGTTTTGTACCTGATGAAGATTTAATTTCCTCATTTACCATATTAGTAATTAAAATTTTCTCATCTTTAAATTTCAATTGTTTTCTGCAGCCCACTAAAAGTTTTGGTTGATGTCCGCCGGACCCTTCAGTGTCTGCAATGCAGTTTGGGGTGCATCTGAAAAGGGAAAAAAGACACGGTGCGTGGCTGAATCCTTTCTTTTGGGATATAAAGGATGGGGAAACAAGATGGGAGCTAGTACTGTGCCTTTTGGAACAGAGCTTTTTACCTACTGCCCGGCTTTTTCCTGTTGCGACTACTTCTGTGTTCTGTTTGTGAGAAATTAAGATCCACACCCACTTTTCCCCGTTATTCCTTTACGGTGATTTGTGCGCTATTTCGCCATGGGCACACTTTTCGAAAAGGGTTTTGCAAAGTCTGATAATTAATCTGCATTTTTTTTTGTTTCATGCAATTAGGCCTTTTCGTAGGATCCAGTAGTTTTAACAGACAGGAGCGACCTGTTTTTTTAAACCATTTTGCCTGGGTTGTGTAATGATGGGTTTCTAGATGGGTGGTGATCTTCTTCTTAGGACCCTTTCAAAGATTTTTATGATATGGGATTTAGTGCATTTTCTGTATTCTTTGCTGTTCTTTACTGCCCCCCTTTTTGGAGTGGGGGGTATGTCTGTTTTTTTTAGAACTGAGGGGGCGACCCCCCTGTCCATGCTCCCTCTCCAAGGTGGAAAAGGCCGTGATGGGGGGTTCTTCAGTTTTTGATGAACACAGGTTCCATGAGCGGCCCTGGGGGAGAGTGCATGGGGTGTCATTTATCGCCTGTTCGAAGTCATTTGGGTCAGGATAACACGGATAGGCTTTGTTAACAAATTTTTTTTTGGGTCTCTCAAAAAAAATTTATTTTTATCTTGACTTCGTTGGTTAGCGGCTTGCTAAAACTGAGTCATATTGGGACTTGAGTAGCTCACTCTTTCCCCTTGTGTCATCTGGTAGGACCCATTTTGTTTAAGTGGGGCCCCAAATACTGGGCGTTTTTTTCCGAATTTGATTTGGGCATGGAGAAAAATATTTTGGGTTTTTTTTTTCGATTTTTTTTATGCTTTTAGTTCTTCCCGCGTTTCCTGATCCTAAAGGATTCTTTTACTTAACGAGCTTGCATTTTTTGACCAGTGCCCCCTGCGCTTTTAGATTATTGACCTCTTTTAGCCGCTTTTTATTTTTTTCCGTCCCCTTAAAGGGACCCTGCCCTTTTTCTATTTTAAAAATCTACCCTCCTTTTTTCTTAGGGGAAATAACCCTTGTGCATACACGATGCCACCGATTAACTTTTTCTAGGATAAGTTTGGGTCTGTGTTGTTAGTATTTCCCAGTTTATATCGGTTAAATTTGGTTTATTTGGTCCCAGTTTATGTTTTTGTTATTGATTGAATTTGGGGAATCTCCCCCGTGTAGTCTCATTTTGCGGTCTGGGCTCCTCGCTACATGTCAACCTCAAATTTTGTTTGATCTGGTATATTTTTTTTGATATGGGAAAATTTCTTCAGATCCATTGTTAGGAAAAGAGGGCTAGGTATTCTCCAGTCTAGTAGGCTCATTATTTGCTTGGTTTTAAAATTTAATTTTTGTGCAGAATTAAAAACTCGTGTGAGTGTGAGTTTTCATCAGAGCTGCCTCCTGGTGTTTTACTGCAACAATATTATTTTCATATTCCCCATTTTAGGCCTTAAATTGAAAACCCCCCGGGGCAAGATGTTGGGGCAGAGCTGGAAGATTTTCCAGAAGTGGGCAATTTTTTTAAAAGCTGTTCCTGGAATTGTGGGATGTTTATCCGGAGGCTTTTAGAATCCACAATGACTAGGTTTTGGTTCTCGACCTTTATGCTAAAACTTCCACACGTCATTTGAGGCATTAAGCAGTTCTGTGCAAACAAGTGACTCTGCAATTTACAGGCCAACCCCCCCCCCTTTTGCCTGTTCACTCTGTCACATTCTGTATAGGTTGTAACCTGGGATCCATATTTCATTGTCCAAGTGATCCTTTATGTGGTCTCAGTGAAAGCCGCGAACATTGCCTTTGCCTCTGCAAGCAGTCCACGGATGAAAGGTATTTTGTTGTTTGTTGTTGGCTTTAGACCCTGTATATTTGCAAAGAAGAATGTTATCGGACTGGTGGTATTGTTGGTACTGGGGGGGATTTTTTTTCCGGCATTAGTATCTGTATCTGTTGGTTTGGAGTGGAGGCCATCGACTGTGGTTCCACTCCAGGAATGACTGGATTTGGTGTACGATTTCTGCCATTTCCTGCCAGTTTTTTTTCCTTCCTGGCACTAAAAAACCTCTCCCTCTTGAGTGGCTGTGGCTACCCAGGTTTTCCCATGGCCTTTATGTTTTGTATCTTTTTGTCCCCTTTAGATGGTATGCCTGGCAATTTAAGTTATAGCACAGTCTTTCCTGTACTGAAAGGTACACATTTCAGGGTGAAAAAGCTTACAGGAAGGGAGTTTGCATTTTCCTGTTGTCATATGGGCATGGCATTTTCTAGGGTGGTCATAGTTGCACGTCCCATCTGTTTTTTCCCAGATTTCCCATGCCAGCAGATACCAGTGCATAGTATGTGCACAGGCTTGGTTTCCGCTTGCCTTGGGTTTCTGTGACTGTATTCCCCTGTTGGTGGTGATGTTTCCCTGTCTTACTTCTATCCTCCCTAGCACCAACAATGGAGCTCCCACCAGTTGTTTTTGGTAATTTATCCTCACTATTGCTATTGGAGTCCTCTTGTTTGCTATTTCCTGCGGAATTTCTAGTTTGCAATATTGGTTTTATCTTATCTTTGACTACACTTGTTTCCCTACTATGGCTCCTGTCCCCTATGAGGTCATTTATATGTATTCCTTCCTGCGTATAACTCCCCGACTACCTGGACAAAATCTCCAGCTTCACCATTACTGTCTCCCAGGACAGTAATCTCCAGCTTCACCATTTCTGTCTCCCAGGACAGCACCTCCAGCTTCACCATTACTGTCTCCCAGGACAGCACCTCCAGCTTTACATTACTGTCTCCCAGGACATCACCTCCACCTTACAGTTTGGACTACATGGCCAGTATCAAAAGGGGAGTACCAATTCAGCCAGACTTTTTATGTTCCCATCTCTTGTAGAAAGCTTCCAGGTTTTCTATGAAAGGCTTTTAGTTGTCCCTTTTAATACCCTTTGATTTTTTGTCCACAGATTTTTCCCCATTTTGGGATACCCCAAAACCCTTTCTGTTTTAATACTGCTTTAGTAGTTCGGGGGTATCTGCACAAGGGGCCCGGGGCACCAATTTCCACAAAAATACAATTTATCCATTGGAACCCCTTGTTTGATGACCCAGACTACACACAGCTTCATAATGATTTGAATGGTTGATTTACTGCTTTTTCTACAACCTCTTTAATATTAAATTAAAACCCCTAAATAAGCCTAGCTATTTGTATTTCTGTTTCAACTTTTTTTGTATTTGGGCAGTTACCCTCATTCCCCGATTTTTAATGTATTAGAATTTGAGGAAAAATTCTTTCTTGTAAAAAATCAGGCCTTGAATAAATTAAAAGTGTAAAACCCGGCAGTTGGTCAGTCTACCCAAAAATAATATGTCTTTGCCAAAAATCCCCAAAATTGTGTGTTGCCTGTGTTTAAACTGGAGAAAATTGGGAGGAATTTTTTCAATTTTTAAAGCAGTTGTGCAAGACAAGGACCTAGCCTGTGTAACTAAATTTTTTTACCTCAAAGGACAGGTAGAGGGATGCTTACATACTCACACAAGCCTTTCCAATGTAGATGACCTTAAAAGGGAAAGCGTTGACTTGTTAAAAGTCACTTTTTTAAATATAGAACAAAGGGGGGGGGGACTAGGAATATCATTGTTAATTTAAAATCCCCAGACACACTTACAAAGGTTTACAGCATTTAGAGTTAAATGGAGAGACTCTCAAAACTTTAAAAATAAATATAATCTGAAGGAATCAGACGGTTTATTGAGTGCCAGGGTACAAATAAATTTGAGTTTAAAACACTTGAATGAGTCTCGAATAAATATCAAAAAGGTTTTTTTGGACTGGAGGAAAAAGATTAGGTCTACAAAAATTTAAATTTGTGCAGTTGCAACCAGCCAACAAAACTCTTTTTAAAAGATGCAACACAAAATAAACTCAAAGGGTATCTTCAATTTTTCAAAAGGGGAAAAAGTTATCCCAAGGTAAAAACAAATTTCATTTCCTAAAAAGATTGCAAAGGTGCATATCTTTTTTAGGAGGAATCAGAAAAAAAGTTTCCCCACAAGGTAAGAAGAAAATCCCTCCTAAGAGTACCCCATTAAAAAAACCAGTCAAAGAAAGGAGAGTTTTGTCTCTTCTGAAAGGGTATTCTTTTTTCTAAGAATTGCATGCTAAAATTCAGGGAAAAGATAAAGTTGAAAGATTGGATGAATTTGACAGATGTATCAGGTTTTTAGGAAAACACAATGAAAAGGGATTTTTATCCCAAATTAAACTTCTTTTAAAATGCAAAAAAGGGGAAGACACCATATAGTCATGTGTAAAGGTCATTGATAATTTGATAAAAAGATAATGTTAAAATTCCTGACACAACGTAGTAATGTAAAAATTGCTGCTAATGTTAATAATGATGGTTTTGCTGAAGTGCCTTACCTGTTACAGGTAAAAATTGAGATAAAAGGCATAAATCAAAATTAATGCATTGTTAGACCGGGACCCCAAAACGTACTTTAAAAATTAAATGTCTTAATGGTATGAAAGCAGAGGGGAGATCCTACAACCAAAAATTACGGGTTTTCTCTCGATAAAAAGAGCTCAATTGTTGACACTGTTTTTTAATGTCAGGTTGACAATGAGAAAAAACGTGTTAATGGGGTAATTGTAGAAAGACTTCCAAGAAAATATCTACATAGGACTTAGTAAAAGCTACAGAAATTTTTTTTCACATAATGTAAATTTAGCCCCTTCAGGTTAAGTGTGATTCTGTAGGCCCAAAAATATTTTGATAGGATGACTATTATGCCTCCTTTGTAAAGGTATGGAAAGAAATGTGGGGTCCCATTTTGAAAACGCAGGGGGCCCTGTAATGTAGGTAGATTTTCCTCGTAAAATAAAATTCATGTCTAAGGAAACTACAAAATACCATAACTGTGTGTTTACTCAGAAAACGTACCCGTATAATTTTTCCCTAAGGGATGGTGTTTAGCCCGTGCATCATTTGGGAATTGACACATTGGAATAATGTAAATAAAAAGAAAGTCCTGGGTGGCCCGGGGGCTAAAGCTCCCGCTTCACACACGGAGGGCCCGGGTTTCGATTCCGGGGGTGGAAACATTTTTGACGTTTTCCTTACACCCGTTGTCCTGTTCACCTACAGCAAATAGGTCCTGGGTTTAGTCGATGGTGTGGGTGCATCCTGGGGGACAAGATTTAAAGGCCCCCAAAGGGAAAAAGTTGACGTCCTCGATGACGCACTGACTTTTTTGGGTTTTGGGGGCTAACCCTCCGGGTTAAAAAACCGAACGAAATCTTTTCTTTTCTTACTCAGGATCAATACCTGAGAGATGTAAAAATTTGAAACTGGACAATACTGGTGCGACTTCCCGTGGAGATGAAAAAATCCCGAATTTTCCCACTAATTTCAGAATGGAAATGGACGTTAAAGGCTCAGCTCCGCGAACTGATTAAGACCCAGAATTATTAATTGCCTAAATGATATAATTGCTAACGTTAATTTTTAAATTTATAAAAAGGTACCTCCTGAGCAAGCCAAAAATTTTGGGCACTATTTGCCACATCACGGAGGAAAAAGGTTCAGACCCCCCCTTTGAGGATTGTGTTTAATTTTAGTGCCAGGACAAAAAAATGTACCTAGTTTAAATACTGTTTGTGACAGGTCCCCGTTTGACGGGAAAAAATTTGGAATATTTTATTAAATTCAGAGTGAAGCATTTGCCTTTGCGGGTGACATAAGTAAAGCTTTTCCAAGGTGGGTTTTCAAGAGGGTGCTGGGGTTGTACCTGCTTTTTTGGGCCCGAGAAACCTAGTGACACCTTAGCCCTCTGAAAAACCCTTTTGCTTTAAAAGCAATTATTTGGTGTACATCCATCCTTCCTACTTCAAATGACGATAAAAGACACCTTAAATGTTGGAAATCCCTGATAAAAATAATGAGTAAACAATTTTATGTGGGCAATTTCCTAAGGGTTTCAACTTAAGGCACCTAAATGGAGGAATAAAAATAAAATTGTTGCAGTAAAACACCCGGGGCAGCTCTATGAAAACTCACACTACACGAGCTTTTAAATCTCGCACAAAATTAATTTAAACCAGCAAATAAAAGAGCCTACAACTGGAGAATACACTAACCCTCTTCACTAACAAAGATGATCGATAAGAAATTCACCATACAAAAAAAAATACTCAGATCACAACATAAATGAGGTTTAGAATGTATGCGTGGAGCCCCGACCGCTAAAGATTAGTCACGAGGGGCCCTTACCAAATTCAACTTCAATAAAAAAAAAATAAAGTGGGGCCAAATAAACCAAATCCAAAACGATATAAGCTGGGAAGATATACTAAGCAACACAGACCCCAACTTATGCCTAGAACAGATTAACTCGGTGGCACTCGATGTATGCACAAGGCTTATTCCTCTAAGAAAAAGGAGGAGTAGATGTAAAATAGAAAGAGACAGGCGCTCCCTTTACAGGCGACGGAAAAGAATAACAGAGTGGTTAAAAGAGGTCAATATATCTTAAAGGCGTAGGGAGACACTGGTCAGAGAAATAGCAAGCATTGAATTTAAGCTAAAGGAATCTTATAGGAGTCAGGAATCACGGGAAGAACTGAAAGCCATAAATGAAATCGAAAGAAACCCAAAGTATTTCTTCTCCTATGCCAAATCAAAGTCGAGAACAACGTCCAGTATTGGGCCTCTACTTAAACAAGATGGGTCCTACACAGATGACAGTAAGGAAATGAGTGAGCTACTCAAGTCCCAATATGACTCAGTTTTTAGCAAGCCGCTAACCAGACTGAGAGTCGAAGATCAAAATGAATTTTTTATGAGAGAGCCACAGAATTTGGTTAACACAAGCCTATCCGATGTTATCCTGACGTCAAATGACTTCGAACAGGCGATAAATGACATGCCCATGCACTCTGCCCCAGGGCCAGACTCATGGAACTCCGTGTTCATAAAGAACTGCAAGAAGCCCCTATCACGAGCCTTTTCCATCCTATGGAGAGGGAGCATGGACACGGGGGTCGTCCCACAGTTACTAAAAGCAAAGAACATAGCCCCACTCCACAAAGGGGGCAGTAAAGCAACAGCAAAGAGCTACAGACCAATATCACTAACATCCCATATCATAAAAATCTTTGAAGGGTCCTAAGAAGCAAGATCACCCACCCACTAGAAACCCATCATTTTACACAACCCAGGGTAACATGGTTTAGAACAGGTCGCTCCTTTGTCTGTCTCAACTATTGGATCACTACGACAAGGTCCTAGGTGCACTAGATGACAAAAAGAATGCAGATGTAATATATACAGACTTTGCAAAAGCCTTCGAAATGTGACCATGGTGTAATAGCGCACAAAATGCGTGCTAAAGGAATAACGGGAAAAGTCGGTCGATGGATCTATAATTTCCTCACAACAGAACACAGAGAGAGCCCGTCAACAGAGTAAAGTCTGATGCAGCACAGTGAAAAGCTCTGTTCCACAAGGCACAATACTCGCTCCTATTTTGTTCCCCCATCCTCATACCCCGACATAGACAAGGATGTCAGCCACAGCACCGTGTTCCTTTGCAGATGACACCCAAATCTGCATGACAGCGTCTTCCATTGCAGACACTGCAAGGCTCCAGGGGACATCAACCAAATCTTTCAGGGGGCTGCAGAAAACAATATGAAGTTCACCGATAGAAATTTCAATTACTCAGATATGGTAAACACGAAAAAAATTTAAATCTTCATCAAGTACAAAAAAATTCTGGCCACAAAATAGAGCGAAACACCAACGTTAAAGACCTGGGAGTGATCATGTTGGAGGATCTCACCTTCAAGGACCATAACATTTGTATCAATCGTATCTGCTAGAAAAATGACAGGATGAATAATGAGAACCTTCAAAACTAGGGAGGCCAAGCTCATGATGACACTCTTCACGTCACTTGTTCTATCTAGGCTGGAATATTGCTGCACACTAACAGCACCTTTCAAGACAGGTGAAATTGCTGACCTAGAAAATGTACAGAGAACCTTCATGTCGAGCATAACGGAGATAAAACACCTCAATTACTGGGAGCGCTTGAGGTTCCTAAACCTGTATTCCCTGGAACGCAGGCGGGAGAGATACATGATTATATACACCTGAAAAATCCTAGGGGGTGTAGAAATTTATTTGTTCCCTAAAGTTCCACAGGACAGATCCGGCATGGCCATAATGGAACGGCTGAGATGGGTGGCCCTTATACCCCACCCAAAACAAAGCATTCTCTCTAGTTGGCATGGATTGTTGGTAAGCTTATTTAATTTATAGATTTACCCTTCAGGGAAGGAGTAGGTAGTTTTACTGTTAGTATATTAATATTATGTTTACTAAGGCAACTGTAGATAATAATAATGTAGACCTAAGACCTTAACATAGGTAGTAATAGGCCGATAATGCAGGCAAACACTAGGATAAGTTAGCTAGGGAGAACTGGCAGCCCTAGTTTTAACGAAGAGACAAGGGTCTGGAAGAGAGACCAGCTCATTCTTCTTAAGACAGACACCAACTGGACAAGACGTGCCGTGATCAGCAGATTGCGCCCCCCACGTGTCTTTACATTTGAGACCTGGGGAAATCTGGTAGAGGCACCTTGATGTACCGTAGATGACCTCCGTCAGGCCCATACAGTAAGACAAGACCTCCACTTTATCTCGTAGATTTCTGGCCAGTGTCTGGGGAAAATTGTGAGTGAGTTTGATCTGTGGGCCCGGTGTGCAACAGGGAGTGCATGCCCAGTAAGTACCAGTGTCTCAAGGCAGTCTGGAAGTTAGTGTCCATGTCTGCATAGTTATACTAGGGGATACATACCCTCTTGGATATAGGAATTTCTGAGGTGCATGCAGGTCACTAATAACGATTGAAAATTGCAGGAATTAAGGCTCCCTGGTTGCACGTCAGTCTCGGCTTAGTGGTTGAGGGGAGTAGACATGTGCTGGGGATCTGGACCTACTAATTCGCAGGCCTACCCATTTCTCCCGACTGGTAAGTCATCATTAAAACTCCTACTGTTGGAAGACAGCTTCAGTGTTGGGAGAACTGTTATGTGTGAGCTGTGACTAAGGATATACCTAGTGAAACACTGGAAATAGTTTTCCTTTTTGCGAAGGCCCTCACAGGCCTCTGCTTCCTCTCTGCCTTTCATTTGACCTCAGCCTTTTGCCTCTATCAACATACAGTGTAGAGGCGAATTTTGCTAGTCCACTGCTACTCGTGCCTCTCAAAATGCTCACAACTCATAGCTTTACCAACCTGAGGAATAACGATGAGTGTGCAGTCCTACGTGAGTTGGTAACCCAGGTGTCCACACACTGAAAATTCGTCTTTCACTCCAAGACACGTGTGCTAGAAGTTCTGCAAGGTTGGAGTAACTATTTGTACGAGTATTGCAGTGTTTGGTAGCTCTTGAGAAGTCTGCCTCAGTCAGTGACCTTGAGCGAGGCACTGCATCACCTGCCTGAGACTTTCGCCCACATTGACTCTGTGAAGAAAGGCGAATGTGCGTGCTCAGTTACCCCTGCTGTTCTCCTGTATCCCCAACTCTCTGCCTTTAAACTCAGCCGTTTGCCTCTATCAAGGTGCAGGGTAAAGGTGTATTTTGCTGCTCCGCTGGTACTCGAATATGTGAGTTCCGCAAGTGCTTCAGATTTGTTGTAACTATTTGCATGAGTGGATTACGCTTACTTAGGACATTGTGCTACCATCAGTACCTACGTAGGCTTAAAATGAGTGAGGAATGTCTGGCCTCCTGGGTGACCTTGAAAATGGCACAGTAAGACCCGCATGCCACTTACACCCATACTGCATGAGTCTAGTGAGGTGAATGTCCCTTCCACGACTTTCCTATTCACCGGTATCCCTTAACTCGTCACCATTATCTACATATGGGATAAGGGCGAGTTTAGCTGATCCAGGCCAAACAGCGCTCCAAGCCAGCCAGTGAAGGCCAAGGCTACATCTGTTCTGAATCCCAGAATGCCTTTGTGAACATTCTACAGTGTTCCGACCGTACCTTCGGTGTTGTGAGAACTGGTTCTTATGTAGTGAAAATTTGTCTGTCATTCCAAGACACGTGTGCTAGATGTGTTAAGTGCTGCGGGTTTGGAGTAATTAACAAGTAGTACAGGGTTGGTATCTCTCGAGACGACTGTGGGCCCAGTGAATGACCTTGAAAATTGCACTGCGACCTGCAGGCCACTACACCCATATTGCCTGTGTCTAGCGAGGTGAATATCCCTTCCTTGTCCCTTCTCCTTCCTCGATTTGGAACTCAGCTGTTCGCCTCTATTTCCTTGTGGTCAACAGGCGGTTTTTTTGCCAGACCACATGGGTGCTTGAGTGCCCGTGTCCTCTGTGCCGCACTCCGCTCATCTTGCGAGTGTCTCCTGTGTTCCTGCCTGCCTGCTGCAAGCAGGTGTCCGGGTGGTTGGTGCGGGCTTGGCGAGCACAGTCAAGCAAGCTTGAGGGCAGCACTAAAAGCTAGCCAGAACAAGCTAAGGCAGCCTGCAGTTACAGCTGTCCTAGGGCCCAGCATGTCTGTGTATATGTTCTGCAGTGCTGCTGGCATACCAGTGTTTCCTGTAGTGGAAAAGTCGGTCGATGGATCTATAATTTCCTCACTAACAGAACACAGAGAGTAGTCGTCAATAGAGTAAAGTCCGAGGCAGCTACGGTGAAAAGCTCTGTTCCACAAGGCACAGTACTCGCTCCCATCTTGTTCCTCATCCTCATATCCGACATAGACAAGGATGTCAGCCACAGCATCGTGTCTTCCTTTGCAGATGACACCCGAATCTGCATGACAGTGTCTTCCATTGCAGACACTGCAAAGCTCCAGGCGGACATCAACCAAATCTTTCAGTGGGTTGCAGAAAACAATATGAAGTTCAATGATGAGAAATTTCAATTACTCAGATATGGTAAACATGAGGAAATTAAATCTTCATCAGAGTACAAAACAAATTCTGGCCACAAAATAGAGCGAAACACCAACGTCAAAGACCTGGGAGTGATTATGTCGGAGGATCTCACCTTCAAGGACCATAACATAGTATCAATCGCATCTGCTAGAAAAATGACAGGATGGATAATGAGAACCTTCAAAACTAGGGAGGCCAAGCCCATGATGACACTCTTCAGGTCACTTGTTCTATCTAGGCTGAATATTGCTGCACACTAACAGCACCTTTCAAGGCAGGTGAAATTGCAGACTAGAAAATGTACAGAGAACTTTCACAGCGCGCATAACGGAGATAAAACACCTCAATTACTGGGAGCGCTTGAGGTTCCTAAACCTGTATTCCCTGGAATGCAGGAGGGAGAGATACATGATTATATACACCTGGAAAATCCTGGGGGACTAGTACCGAACTTGCACACGAAAATCACTCACTACGAAAGCAAAAGACTTGGCAGAAAGATGCACCATCCCCCCAATGAAAAGCAGGGGTGTCACTAGCACGTTAAGAGACCATACAATAAGTGTCAGGGGCCCGAAAACTGTTCAACTGCCTCCCAGCACACATAAGGGGGATTACCAACAGACCCCTGGCAGTCTTCAAGCTGGCACTGGACAATCACCTAAAGTCAGTTCCTGATCAGCCGGTCTGAGGCTCGTACGTTGGTTTGCGTGCAGCCAGCAGCAACAGCCTGGTTGATCAGGCTCTGATCCACCAGGAGGCCTGGTCACAGACCGGGCCGCGGGGGCGTTGACCCCCGGAACTCTCTCCAGGTAAACTCCAGTTAAACTCCAGTGGCTTGAGAACAATTTGACGAGCATTGCAGTGCTGACATTTTGAGTGGGACATGCCAGAGGTTCACTTATAAACATAGTAAGCTTGTGGTGATTGGCTTGTACACAGTGAACATTCATCTGTCATACGTGTGCTAGAAGTGTTAAGTGCTGCTTTCCCCAACAGCTAATTGTCATTTGTAAGCCTGTATTAAGACTTTAAAAGGCTCAGAGTGTACTTCAGTGTAGCGACTCCTTACATTTGATAAATCAGTGTAATACATGCTCTGCTCAGTGTAACTGAACTATTAAATACGGTTACATAATTAAGTTGCTTGTCCTAGTGTCATTGTTGTGTTTTCTAATACATTTTCTCGTTCAGACTGAAACTTTACTGCTAAATTCCCAGTAATATTTCAAATTGCAGTGTTCATCTGTGGTGTGAGTGTGTAACTTATGCTTTGTATTTTTACTGTGAACAAGCTTACTCCTGCATAATGTTCAGTTTCATGAATACTTTCTTACTTGAGTAATTCGGTTACCTTTCAACTGTGTTAAGCAAGAGTCAGCCTGTTAACGTCTATGTTCCTTGCCATCTCATCTAGTGGGTCTAGCGCCTAGTTAAAATTGTAATAGTAACAATTTGCAATCATTATACTTCTAGTTATACATTGTGTAAATTGTTTTAGACTGTTTGATCAACTGGATTGTAGTGTTAAACTTCTGATACACCAATTTAATGACTGCAGACACGCACTGACACATAATAAACACATTAAAACGCTGGTAACTCCAGAAGCTGGGCCTAGTGTGTGTCCTTGAGAAGTTCAGTGTGTTCATTACGACCAGCGGTGTACCACTCTCACCTATATTTACATCAACAAAAGTGTATTCTAAGTGATAAAGTGTACACTTGGTGTACTTGGTAACACTTGTCATACATAGTAATGCGTGTGTAAGTGAGATTGTTTAGGTACTGGTTCATCTATCTACAGCTGCACACTTATGCTAGCATACACGTATAACATAGTAACGTGTGAGTTACCCAGGATGGACCAAGGAAGTCGACCAGAGTGATTTATCTCATTGTCATTGTAACATTACCTAGTTTTTTTTTTTTTTTTTTTTTTTAGTAATACTGTTTACAATCTATGGTTGGGGTAAGAGGTTGTCTTCAGCATTCATTTTGATTCTCATTTATTATTTCAGTAGGTACATTAGGGGGCAGAGCCTGAACTAACTCAAGTGGAAATTTTCATTGAATT
>NC_069479.1:1301923-1360959 GCF_026875155.1 Cherax quadricarinatus
TCCCACCCCAAACCCAAAAGACAATTTGCGAATGAAGAAAATACTTTTTAATAATTACTAGACTATAGTGTTATATTTTATAAAAACCAAAGGAAGGAAAAGGGGGGCCCGGGGTCTGGGGGTAAAGCTCCCGCTTCACCACGGAGGCCCGGGGTTCGTTTCCCCGGGCGGGTGGAAATTCCGACATTTTTCCTTCACCTTTTGTCCTGTTCACCTAGCAGCAAATGGTACCGGGGTGTTAGTCGACTGTGGGGTCGCATCCGGGGGGACAAGATTAAGGACCCAATGGAAATAAGTTAGACATCCCGAGACGAACTGACTTTCTTGGGTTTACCTGGGGGGGCTAACCCTCCGGGTTTAAAAACCCAACAAAATTTTATTTTATCTTAAGGCGGAAAAGAAGGAAGGGACGGAATAAAAGGGAAGGGAAAAAAGAAAGGAAAGGAAAACGAAAATGTAAAAAAGAAGGTAGTAAAGGAATGCAGGAAAGGAAGCGGAAAGGGAAGGGTAGGAAAGGAATGCAGGAAGGAAGGTACAAAAAAATCCCAAAGGTAGAATGATGACACATGCCATTTACCTAAATAACTACTACCCAACTCCTGCAAATATTTGAAAAAACTCTCAAAGAGGTTTTTTTGTTTTTGCACAAAAAAAAAGCCCAAAAAAAGCACACACACTCGTTTTATGTGTGGGGAGTTTAAAACACCATTGTGATAAAACATGTTTTCAAAGAGTTCCACAAGCGCAGAACTTCGGGAAATGTCCAGTGACTGAAATTTAAATTACAGTGGACCCCCGGTAACTTTTTTAAAAAACCTGCAAGAGGATAATTTTTTATGCAAATAATCTTATGCGAAGAATTTTCCCCATGAAATAAGGAAAAAAAATTAACCCGTCAAGACCCCAAAAAGTATGAAAAAAAATTTTTTTACCACGAAATTTTAAATTTTTTAATACACACAAACTAAAAAGGCATGCAAAATTACATGCACTTACTTTTATTGAAATCTGGTGATGATTGATGGAGGGGAGAGGGAAGCATTACTTCTTACTGTTAAAAGGGGGAACCCCCTTCCTTTTAGGATTTGAGGTAGAAGCCCTTTTTCGGGGGGTTATTTTCCCTTTTTTTTTTTAATGCCACAGGGCCGCTTCAGGTCCGGACTTCTTTCGCCAAGATATCTGTCCATATGGCCTGTACCTCTCTTTTCCTTTTAATACTTCCAAAAGTGTTCAAAAACATTGTCACTGTAATAATCACCACACGGCTTGCAAAGCTGGTGAGGGTGATTTTCATCCATAAAGGGTTTGCCTTCAAGCCACTTTGCACAGATTTCCTTTATCTTTGTAGTAGGCAACTTCTTCAATTTCCTCCCCCCTCTAAACCAGTTCCCCACTGGCCTCTTGCTCTTGAATTTCTACACCATCAGGGGTTAGTTTTCATTGTCCCCTCCTCCCCAAACTCTTCCACATCCTCCCACTAACCCCCAAACCCCCAAGGGACTTTCCCAATGCCACAATGGATTCCTAAACTGCACAGGATTCTCGGGGTTAGCCTAAAAACCCTTTTCAAAACCCCTTTTGTCACACATTTTGGCCACATTTTTTCCAAACAGATTTTAAGGGCCCTTATCACTTCCCCCCCAAGCCTTTCCTATAAGGTTTCACAATTAGGGTATTTAAATGTTTTCTCCAAACTCTTTAAGTCCCAAAAGAGTTCTGAGGTCTTAACAAAGCACCTTTTCAAACAAGCTTTGTGTACAGTTCTTGAAGTTGGAATAACCTGCTGGGCCAGGGTGCAGGAGAGGGTGGTATTAGGGCAAAAACTTCACCTTAATGAAAACTCATCCCCTAAAATCGCTCTGGGGCCCCGTCTGTAGATGACCAGGGGGATTTCTAACCCAGAGGCAAATTAAATTCTAATTTTTTCAGTTAGGTAATTTTCACAGGGGGAAATCATGGTGTAAACCCGTTTTAGAAAAATTCCCATGACCCATCCTTTCTGTTTTCCCTCCACAGCCACACAAATTATCCTTGAGGGCATTCTTTTTTCCTGAACCCTGGGGTTTCAGAGTGAACACTAAAAAGGCTCACTTTTCAAACACCCGTAGCATTGGGGACACATCAACAAGTAAGCCTGTCTTTCATAGGGTTTTTGCCTGGAGTGCCCCTTTTTCCCCCTGAGTAATGTAGGTCCTGCTTGGGATTTCTTTCCCGAAAAGGCCTGTTTCATCACAATTAAACACTTGTTTCAGGTTTTTAGTCCTTTAGTTTCTATGTACTCCTTTAATTCCTGCACTATTTTTCAGCCGCTTTGTGGGCCCAACTGGCACCCCACATGCCTTATCACACTATGGATGCCCCAACCCCCTTAAATCTCCAAACCAAACCTTTGCTGCCTTAAATTCACTCCCAAACATCACAGTGCAGCATTTTTTAATTAAATCCTCATGCAACTCCCACCTTTTCACAATGATCGCTTGAGAGTCTATCCCGCTAGCTGTTTTTTTATTTTTCCCCACACCAAAAAAGTCTCTCAACACTTCCACACTTGCGATCTTTGTTTCGAAAACACAGTTGAACCTTTGGCAAAACAGCTTCCTTATTGCTTTCGGTGCCCAATAGTAGCGATGGTTTATTGGGGTTCTTGAAGCTTGACTAGGTCGGCTATACGCCTCCATTTTATACTTATCATTTTCTCTTTTTCATTCTATAGTAATTCTTACCCTTTTAGGGTAGGGTTGGCACTAGAACTTTCTTGGGGCCCATGTCACTTATTTTCCCGAAACAGCACCCAAAATAAATAAAAATACAAAAATCCAGTGTATGCTTGGTGTTACCGCGGGCTGCGGGAAACAATGGGACGGGGGCACATTGGGCTGGCTGAGGGGACATTGGGCCGTTCACGAAAACGTGAGCGGTTTTTTAATTCGGTATGCCGGGAAAATTTTGGGGATAAAGTAATCGGGAGGGAAAAAAATCGCTATGTGATGCCATCGTTATGCGGGGGTCCACTGTATATTATAGAACAATAGCAATAAACAATATTTTGTATTGTTTTTGTAAACAAGTTTTGTAGACAATATATTGATAATTATGTTTGTGTGCTTATTGTGTTGTATACAACGAGTGTATATATGTACATTGCACCTTATTTTGGTCTCACAGGCCACATAAGTTGTGTGAAAAAATATAGTGAAAAAACAGCAAACCTTCAAATACAAGTAAACCAAAGTTTACCGGGTGAGTGGCAGTCACCGCTGTTGCCATACACGGCTCATTTTCTGCAAACATCACGCCTCTATATCTCGGTAAGTACTGATGGCAAAAAAATTTTTTTTTTGGACTAAAGCAATCAGAAAAATAATCTTGACATTTTAATAAGAAATTTTTTTTTTAATATTTTGCGACATAGAATGACAGTTTCAGAGAGGGACCTGCGACAGTCAAAGGGTTAAACCAAAAACATGGTCGGAGTTCTTTTTTTCTCATAATGCACTGTGTGCTGCAGGATTTCTTTTTTATACTGCACACACTGACCACATAGACCCATTCTTTAATATGTAGGCCTACCAGCTTTCTCTCACTAGATCTGAAGGTGCTAGAATTTATGCGTACTAGTACGGCACCAACCCTGGCGTGCAAGCCATACTAGTATGGCACCAACCCTGAAAGGGTTAATACTAAAGCATATTTTAATAATAATAAAAAAAGTCTTACATTTTTAACCCTTTCAGGGTCCAAGGCCAAAATCTGAAGGGGTGCCCCAGTGTCCAAGAAATTTTGCAAAAAAAAAAAAAAAAAAAAAAAAATTTTTCTTACAGAATTAAAGATAATATTTTTGTGAAGGTAATAAAACAAAACAAAAATTTCTGATCAGTACTTATGGAGATACAGTGGCGGGAAGTTGACCCAAAATGACCGGGTGGCGGCAACATCACCGACTTCCACAAAATCACATTTTTTTATTTTAGGTTTTTTATACTTTTTTCTTTTCTTTTGTAATTTTTTTCTTTTTATAGTAACATTTGCGGCCTGTGAAACCAATATAATGTATATTGTATAAGTGTAGGGTGTCAGGGTGTCAGCGTGCCTCGTTGTGCTCCGGGTTATCTCGTGTTTTCACTGTCGCTCTTACGTGCTAGAACTTTAATTGGTGTCATCAATCCTATACGATACATCCCTCTAGCGCCTGGAACCAATCTTGGGCGGAAAACATTATATACTGAGTCAAAAAAGGAGAATTAGTGTGCACTACCTAGCAGAGTTTACTGCCAGAGGGGAATCATAGGCCTGTGTCCCGGGTGAAAAAAATAATAATAATTGAACTTTTCGTGTCAGAGGAAAGAAAGTCTCCCTGATAACATTGAGTATACATAGTGTATAGTGTATACTACAGTGGCTCCCTAGTATATTGATGATAAAGGCTAAAGTGTCATTTGAAAACAGGTGAATTTGTAAATGAAGTGATAAGCCTATAGGGGCAGGTGCCAGAAGTCGCCAGAAACTTACCACAGGTCAGCTGTTTTAATAATCTTCCTGGCCTGCTAGTGTACTCGCATATAATTTTCCTGGCCTGCTAGTGTACTCGCATATAATCTAGTGATACCAGTGAATAGCAGAATACAGTGTTGTAGTAGCAACTAACCAGTATTATAATGGTACTTAGTGGAGTGGATGCCCTTTCATAGTTTCTTTTCTTGAAATACCAGACTTACTGTGAATTTCATATAACCTGTAGTTACCAGCGGTCCGCAATATACACAACGAGAAGCAATTATTACTACAGAAAAAGCTTTTTCCCCCCAAAAATTTGCAACAGTCAACTATATGATAATATAGCATTTATTGGGGTGGAGACGGAAAAAAAAAAATAGAAAAGCTAGATACAGCGATTGAAAAAACAAGGGTGGAGGTCGACCGTTCGTCATTGTAGGATGCCAGCAGTCACCGTTTTCTTCAACACCAAGTTATACTTTTGTATCAGTCAAATCACATATTACTCGGGTAAAATAATTCCAGTAGACCCTTCATGTGCTAGCTCAAATAAACCGACCAGTATGTTTAAAAAAGTGATCCACTGATCAGATCAGTTTCGACTAGTCCAAACCCCTTTGACTGGTCCGAACCCTTACTGTCCGAACCCGGGGAAACGGGTTTTCAAACGGTTTCTTTGGGAAACAATAAAGCAGACTGTAAACGGATGGGGTTGTAGGCCCCCTATAAACAAAAAACTTTAAAAAATCAGGAACGTGATGATAAGCGTCCAAATACAAAAACAGTTAAAAAACAGAAATACAAATAGCTAGAGCTTCATTAAGGAGGTTATTAATAGAATATTCAAGAGGTTGCTAGTAAATTGCAGTAAATCAACCATTCAAATCATTATGAAGCTGTGTGTATCTGTGGTCAGCCCAAACAAACGGCTTCCACATGGATAAATTGTCATTTTTGTGGAAATTGGTGTCACGCCCCTTGTGCAGATATCCCGAACTAGCTACAAGCAGTATTAAAACAGGGGGGGTGTTTTTTGGGAAATCCCAAATAGGAAAATCTGTGGACTAAAATCACAAGGGTATTAAAAGAGGACAACATCAAAGCTGCTTTCATAGAAAACCTGGAAGCTTTCTACAACAGAGGGGAACATAAAAAGTCGGGCTGAATGGTACTGCCCTTGATACGGGCCATGTAGTCACAAACTGTAAGGCTGGAGGTGATGGTCCAGGTAGTCAGTAAAATGTGGGCTGATAGTGTTTGTCCTGGAGACAGTAATGGTGAATGGGAGGTGCTGTCCTGGGAGACAGAAATGGTGAAGCTGAGGTGCTGTCCTGGAGACAGAAATGGTGAAGCTGGAGAACTGTCCCGGGGAGACAGTAATTGTGAAGCGGAGATACTGTCCTGGGAGACAGTAATGGTGAAGCTGGAAGTGCTGTCCGGGAGACAGTAATGGTGAAGCTGGAGATTTTGTCCAGGTAGTCGGGAATTATACACAGGAAAAATACATATAAATGCCCCTCATGGGGGACGGGAAAGCCATAGTAGGGAAACAAGTGTAGTCAAAGATAAGATAAAACCAATATTGCAAACTAGAAATACCGCAGGAAATAGCAAACAAGAGGACTCCAATAGCAAAATTAGGATAAATTACCAAAAACAACTGGGGGGACTCCATTGTTGGTGCTAGGGATATAGAAGTAAGACAGGGAAACATGCACCAACGGGGAAATACAGTCACAAAACCCAAGGGCAAAGGGGAAAACCCCAAGCCTGTGCACATACTATCCCACTTGGTATCTGCTGGCAGGGAAATCTGGAAAACAGATGGGACATGCAACTATGACCACCCTAGAAAATTCCATGCCCATATACAACAGGAAAATGCAAACTCCCTTCCTTTTAACTTTTTCAAACCCCGAAAAGTGTACCTCTTCAGTACAGGAAAGACTTTTGCTAAACTTAAATTGCCATGCATACCATCTAAAGGGGGCAAAAAGATACAAAACATCCAGGCCATGGGGAAAAACCCGTGTAGCCACAGCCACTCAAGAGGGAGAGGTTTTTTTGTGCCAGGAAGGAAAAAAAACTGGCAGGGAAAAGGCAGAAATCGTACACCAAATCCATCCATTCCTGGAGTGGAACCACAGTCCCATGGCCCCACTCAAACCAACAGATACAGATACTAATGGCCGGAAAAAAATCCCCCCCCAGTACCAACAATACCACCAGTCCGATAACATTCTTCTTTGCAAATATACAGGGTCAAAGCCAGCAACAAACAACAAAATACCTTTCATCCGTGGACTCCTTGCAGAGGGAAAGGCAATGTTCGCGGCTTTCACTGAGACCCACATTAAAAGGATCACTTGGACAACGAAATATGGATCCCAGGTTACAACCTATACAGATGTGACAGAGTGAACAGGCAAAAGGGGGGGGGTTGGGCCCGTACATTGCAGAGTCACTTTTTGCACAGAACTGCTTAATGCCTCAAATGATGTAGTGGAAGTTTTAGCAGAAAAGGTCGAGAACCAAAACCTATCATTGTGGTAGTCTACAACCTCCGGGTGCAACATCCCAGCAATTCCAGGAACAGCTGTTAAAATTGATCACTGTCTGGAAAATCTTCCAGCTCCTGCACCCAACATCTTGCTCCTGGGGATTTCAACTTAAGCACCCCAAAATGGAGGAATATAGCAAATAATATTGTTGCAGTAATAACACCAAAGGGGGCAGCTCTGATGAAAACTCTCACTCACACGAGCTTTAAATCTCTGCACAAAAAATTTAATTTAAACCAGCAAATAATAGAGCCTACTAACTGGAGAATACACTAGACCTCATCTTCCACTAACAATGATGATCGATAAGAAATGTCACCATATCAAAAACAATATACTCAGATCACAACAGAATTGAGGTTCAGACATGTATGCGTGGAGCCCCAACCGACAAAATGAGACTAGTCACGAGGGAGCATTCACCAAATTCAACTTCAATAACAAAAACATAAAGTGGGACCAAGTAAACCAAGTCCTAACCATATAACTGGGAAGATACACTAAGCAACAACAGACCCCAACTTATGCCTAGAACAGATTAACTCGGTGGCACTCGATTTTGCACAAGGCTTATTCCTCTAAGAAAAAGGAGGAGTAGATGTAAAATAGAAAGAGACAGGCGCTCCCTTTACAGGCGATGGAAAAGAATAACAGAGCGGCTAAAAGAGGTCAATATATCTGAAATGCTAGGGAGACACTGTCAGTAGAAATAGCAAGCATATCGAATAAGCTAAAAGAATCCTTTAGGGATCAGGAATCGCGGGAAGAAACCTAAAAGGCCATAATGAAAATCAAAGAAACCCAAGTATTTTCTTCTCCTATGCCAAATCAAATCCGAAACAACGTCCAGAATTGGGCCCCTACTTATACAAGATGGTCCCAACAACAGATGACAGCAAGGAAAATGAGCGAGCTACTCAGTCCCAATGTGACTCAGTTTTTAGCAAGCTGCTAACCAAACCTGAGAGTCCGAAGATCCAAAATGAATTTTTTATGAGAGATCCCAAAATTTGATTACACAACTAATCCTGATTGTTATCCTGACGCCAAATGCCTTCGAACAGCGATAATGACATGCCCATGCACTCGGCCGGCCAGGCCAGACCATGGAACTCGTGTGTTCATCAAGAACTGCAAGAAGCCCCTATCCGAGCTTTTCCATCCTATGGAGAGAGGAGCATGACACGGGGGTCGTCCCTCAGTACTAAAAACAACAGACATAGCCCCACTCCACAAAGGGGGCAGTAAAGCAATAGCAAAGAACTACAGACCATATAAGCACTAACATCCCATATCAAAAAATCTTTGAAAAAGGATCCTAAGAAGCAAGATCACCACCCATCTAAACCCATCAGTTACACAAACCCAGGCAACATAGGTTAGAACAGGTCGCTCCTGTCTGCTCAACTATTTGATCACTACGACAAGGTCCTGAATGCACTAGAAGACAAAAAGAATGCAATGTAATATATACAGACTTGCAAAAGCCTTCGACAATGTGACCATGGCGTAAGTAGCGCACAAAATGCATCAAAAGGAATAACAGGAAAATCGTCGCTGGGATCTATAATTTCCTCAACTAACGAACACAGAGAGTAGTATCAACAAGTAAATCCGAGCAAGCTACCGGTGAAAAGCTCTGTTCCACAAGGCATCAGTACTAGCTCCCAGCTTGTTCCTCATCCTCATATCCGACATAGACATGGATGTCAGCCACAGCACGGCCGATTCTTCCTTTGCAGATGACACCCATCTGCATGACATTGTCTTCCATTGCAGACACTGCAAGGCACCATACGACATCCAAACTCAATTTTTCAGTGGGCCTGCGGAAAACAATAGAAGTTCAACGATGAGAATTTCAATTACTCCAGATATGGAAAACAAGAGGAAATTAAATCTTCACCAAGTACAAAACAAATTCTGGCCACAAAATAGAGCGAAACACCAACGTCAAAGACCTGGGAGTGATTATGTTCGGAAGGATTCTCACCTACAAGACCATAACATTGTATCAATCGCATCTGCTATGAAAAATGACAGAGATGGGATAATGATAATCCTTCCAAAACTAGGAGGCCCAGCCCATTATGACACTCTTCAGGTCACAGTTCCTATCTAGGCTGGAATAATTGCTGCACTCTAACAGCAACCTTTCAAGGCAGGTGAAAATGCCGACCAAGAAAATGTACAAGAACTTTCACGGCCCGCATAAACGTAGATAAAACATTCCCTTCAATGACTGGCGAGCGCTTGAGGTTTCTAACCCTGTATTCCCTGGAATGCAGGAGGGAGAATACATGATTATAAATACACCTGGAAAATCCTAGAGGACTATACCGAACTTGCACACGAAAAATCACTCAACTACTAAAGCAAAAGACTATGGCAGACGATGACAACCATCCTCCCCCAAGAAAAACAGGGGTGTCACTAGCACGTTAAGAGACCATACATAAGTGTCAGGGGCCTGAGACTGTTCCACACTCCTCCCAGCACACATAAGGGGGATACCAACAGACCCCTGCAGTCTTCAAGCTGCACTGGACAATCACCTAAAGTCAGTTCTGATCAGCCGTGGCTGTGGCTACGACTTGGTTTGCGTGCAGCCAGCGCGCAGGGCAAACAGCCTGGTTGATCAGGGGCTGATCCACCAAGAGGCCTGGTCACAGACCTAGGCCGCGGGGCGATGACCCCCCGAAACTCTCTCACAGTAAACTCAGGTATGCAACACAATAATTGCACTAATTTAACATTATATTTGCTTACAAAACATGTTTACATGTTTAGTTGTAAACAAAATAGATGAAAATATTAGTGCAGTTATTGTTGTTTGAATACTAGGTACCATATAGTACCATATGCTACAATGGTGCCATAGTGTAATGTACCAATGTACAATAGTCCTCATACGGAACCATGGCAGCGACCATGATACAATGGTACCAAATGGTATCATGGCACCATTTGGTACAATATTACCATATGAATAACAATTGGTACCATATGGTAATCATGGCACCATTTGGTAGCAATAGTAAACCATATGATACATTTGTACCATATGGTGCAATGGTACTTCATGGTACCATATGGAGACCACAAATGGTAATTCATGTACCATATGGTGCAATTGTACTTCAAGGTACCATATGGTACAAAGGTACTTCATGGTACCATATGGGAGCAAATGGTAACTTCATGGTACACAAATTGTGCAGATGGTACTACTTCAACATGGTACCATAGGTGCATGGTACTTCATGGTACCATATATGGTGCAATGGTACTTATGGTACCATAGGTTGCAATGGTACGCTTCATGGTACCATATGGGTGCAGATGGTACTTCATGGTACATATGGTGCAATGGTACCATATGGTTACATTGTACCATATGTACCATGGAAACCAGATTGTTCACTGAACCCAAAGGAACATTGTACCATATGGTATTATATGGTACTGATGTAGTTCCAATACAATAAAACACACTAATATTTTCATCATTATTTCATTTACAAATAATGGGTTTTACAAACAACAAAAATATGCAAAATGTGTATATTAAAAATCCTATTATATACAGTGACCGGCATACGATATACTCCGTGCCTGAAAGCTCAATTTTAATACGATGCGGGTAGATTATCGTAAGGCGAATTAATTTCCGCCATAAGCAAATCAAGAAAGTGCAATTAAAGACTCATGCTTCAAGACACCCAAAAATACGAAAAAAAAATTACCACATGAAACATACTTAGATTTTAAAACACACAAATCACACAACTACCAGTTCCACAAGGAACTACGAGCTACTAAGACTAAGAATACATGACTCTTACCTTTAATGAAGATCTGGTGACACACTGATTGATTGGATGAGGAGGGGGATTGCAACAGTGTGTAATGTCTAGAAGTTGTTACTGTTAAAAGAGGCATCCCCTTTCATTAGGACTTGAGGTAGCAAGTCCTTTTCTGGGGTTACTTCCCTTCTTCCTTAAAAAGCACTAGCACCAGCTTGAGAGTCACTGGACCTCTGTTGGCATAACAGGATTTTCAGATTTGATACACCAATATAGGCTTCACTTTGCAATCACCACTAGCATTAGCACACATCAGAAGAGTAAGCCTGTCTTTCATAGGCTTATGTCCTGGGAGTGCCTTTTCCTCCTGAGTAATGTAGGTCCTGCTTGGCATTTTCTTCCAAAACAGGCCTATTTTGTTGCAATTAAACACTTGTTCAGGTTTCAAGTCTTCACTATGTAATCCTTGAATTCCTTCACATATTTTTCAGCTGGTTTTTTGGTCCGAAATGTCACCTCACCATGCCTTATCACACTCTGTATGCCACTACGATTCTTAAATCTTTCAAACCAACCTTTGCTGGCCTTATTAAATTTACTCACATTACCACTAGCTGCAGGCATTTTTTTTCAATTAAATCCTCATGCAACTTCCTAGCCTTTTCACATATGATCGCCTAAGAGGTGCAATCGCCGTGCTATCGTTTTCATTTATCCAACACCAATAACAGTCCCCTCTAATATCATCAAACACTTTGCAATCTCTGTTTTGATACAGACATGCACTTTCTTTTGCAAGAACAGCTTCCTTGATTGCTGTTTTCTTGGCCACTATAGTAGCAATAGTTGATTGGGGTTTGGTATACAACCTGGCCAGCTCTGACACATGCACTCCACTTTCCATACTTTGCAATTATCTCTTTCCTTCATTTCCATATAATTTAGCCCCCTTTTTCCCATAGGTTGGCACAATAAGCTTTCTTGGGGCCATGGTGACTTAATCTTGCAGAAACAGCACCAAAAACAACTGTGATAATATGGAAGTAACGAATTAATGCTTAGATGCACCGCACAGGCTGGCTTGTAAACACTGCATGATGGGCAGCCGAGGCCCACTCGTAGGAATGCGTCTCAGACGAATCGCGTGTGGCGGGTGTTTTAATGTGTGGCAAGGCAAAATTTTTGCGTTAAAATGTATCCTATGCCAGATTTAACGTATGCTGATGCCATCGTATGCCGGGGGTCCACTGTATTTACAAATGTACAGCCACTTGACATGTTCATTGAGGTGGATGACAAAGCGCTTCGTCTTGGAAACTGCTGAGTCAGTGACTTGCGTTGCCACTCACTCAGTCTTGGCTGGTGCCTGGTGGAATCAACACCTCCTGCTGACCATATAGTACATGGTATCATATGTTACAGGGTACCATATGATACATTGTACTATATGGTATAGGGGACCATACAGTACAGGATACCATATGGTGCAGGGTACCATATGGTATAGGGTACCATATGGAACAGGGTACCATATGGAACAGGGTACCATATGGTACAGGTACCATATGTTACAGGTACCATATGGTACAGGGGAACCAAAATATGTACAGGGTAACATATGGTACAGGTTACATATGGTACAGATACAAGGATCCAATGGAAATAAGCCACCCCTGACTTTTTGGGTTATCCTAGGATTTTATCCATGAAGCTGCTATGTATGATAATCTATGTAACTGTATTTGTATACACCTGAATGAACTTACTTAAAGCGCATGTGGCATCATAGGTTTATTTAGTAACACAAATAAAGTTACAAATAAAAAAAAATTTGATTATCATGCTTTGCAGCATATTTCTGTAGAACCTAGGATTAACCTAAAAAAATATACTTATTTCCATAGTGTCCCCTGTACCCTGACTATATGGTACCATATGTACAAATGAATAAACATTGATGACATGCACGATTGTAACCATATGGTACAATGGTAACATATGGTAAAAACCATAGAATTCCTCTTCAGATCCACTTTCATCAGTCTTAGAACTTTAAGTTGTGAAGAGGAGAGTCAGAATTCGCCTGGAGAGTGAGTGGGGAGTGAGAGCTTCCTTGCTGCCAGGCATGATGAACAAAGGTACTTTGGCAGTGTTCCCACAATGCCATGCAGGCGTCCAGATTTTTTCTAAAGTGCGCGCACTGACCACCCAGACCCATTCTCTCAGATGTAGGCCTACCAACCTTCTTGCGCTAAATTTGACGCGCTAGAATTGTGGGGGGGGGGGGGGCGGAGAGCTATGGTTTGGACCCTCAACGAAAAATCGTAGATCTATGGCACGGACCCTGAAAGGGCTAATTGGAACGATAAACTTGAGGCAATGTCTGTTCGTATGTCCGAACGTTCATAACTCCAATGACCGTAAGTAGGGTAGTACCTAATGTTAATGTCAGGACAAACATTGTATATGAAATCACAATAACTACTACAAATTGAAGTTATCAGAACATAAAAATTACATAAATTAAAAAAAGGAAAAGGAAAAACGGTGTATCGGCAACACTTTTGCAAACAGCAGGACCCCATGTTACCATCAGGTGAGCATCCAGCGCCAACTTTGTGGTCTTATATCTCGGGAAGTAATGACCCTAATAATTTATTGGGGGTCTTATTACACACAGAAAATTGCCCTCTTTAAATAAAAAAAAAAAATTCAAAATATTCGCAGCACTGGGCAAGAGAATGAAGATCTACGTTTGGACAGTTAACAGGTTAAATGGCAGCCATAAGACACAAAATGGTGCCTGCCCTCTGTTGTTCTGATCCATCACTATTTAAACCCACCTTACAAGAAAGATCACTATCCTCAAAGTGGACTATGAAAATAATCCAAGAAATACCAGCCTAGGCAGCAAAATCATGAGTGGACAACTAACAAATGAAAGACTAGACAACAGTGAAGGCTACAAGAACAGCAAAGTGATTCTATGGGATCAGTAGTGAGCCTCTCATTTGTCCTCTATCCACCACCAAAGAAGTGTGTTATCAAAGTGAGAGCTCCAAGAGCAGCAAGAGAAAACATACTGGTCACTATGCATTTCACAGGTTGTGGCTATCCTGGAGAAGCCAAGGGCCCACTCAACATGGACAGAACAACAGAGACAGTAACCCTCCCACCAAATATACAAATGAACTGCCATTAGGGGGACTGACTTGAAAAATGCTATTACTTGTAAATGTGAAACCATGTCTCAATACAAGTTCTGCTCTGCATTAGTGCATTTCAACATATTTTTTTAACACTGGTTATGTCCCACTGAGGTACACAACTCAAAAAAGAAGAAACACATTCACTCATCACTAAAAAAATTCTTGCCAGAGACATGCTGCTACTACAGTTCAAAACCAAATACAGTGGACCCCCGGTTAACGATATTTTTTCACTCCAGAAGTATGTTCAGGTGCCAGTACTGACCGAATTTGTTCCCATAAGGAATATTGTGAAGTAGATTAGTCCATTTCAGACCCCCAAACATACACGTACAAACGCACTTACATAAATACACTTACATAATTGGTCGCATTCGGAGGTGATCATTATGCGGGGGTCCACTGTATACACACCCCCTCCTTCAGGGTATAAGCACTGTAATTTCCACTTTCAGGATTCAAGTCTGGCTAACTGCATATACTGATATTCAGTACACCCACAGGAGCAGTGCTCCATTCTACTCAGCCACAGCACCTCTGGTATTGGTAACCTTAATTAGTAAGACACATGGAGTTTTCAAAGAACTCAGATCCCCCACATTTGCCCAACAAACAAAGAAGAAAAAAGACTACATAGATGTAATTAAAATCTGTTAAATTCTATCTTTGTTGTGGAAATATTTCTTATAAATACTGTTAAAATAACAAATAGTCTTAGACTTATAATACTGACATCAGTGTTCTCTTACTGCGCTTATTTCACTACTGTTGTTCACTGAATTTTTCACTGTTATTGTTAACTAAATATTTCACTGCAAATTCTTGGTTACTGCAGTAAGCAGATTACAGACTTGACCTTACAGTATTTCCATATACAGTAGGGCCCCACTTACATGACAGGTTAGGTTCCAGGCTGTCGCTGGAAAGCAGACATCGCCGGAAGGCAGAACGCCATTTTTTCCATTTATAAATGCATATAAAAGCCAGACAACAAGTTTACACTAAATTATATTAAGTTAGTAATAGAGCTAAGCATTAAAAACACACAAAGTAAAATACATTCACAGTACATTCATTACTTAACTTAAAGTATTTGTAATTTTAATGTAGGGAGAGAGATGAGTAGTACTTATTTGTAGGAAGTCAGGTGCAGGTAGCCCAGGTGTAGGTAGCCCTGGCTCCCCATCTCATACTTAATATACGATATTTAAAACATACACAAACAGTACACTCATTATTTACCTTAAAATATGTGTAGTCTTAATATAGGAAGAGAGAGAGTAGTATTTATTTGTAGGAAGTCAATGTGGGTAGCCGGTAGGTGTAGCCCGCCTGGGCTACATCTACCAGCTACCTACACTGTGGCCCAGAGCCAAATTATTAACATCGACATACCTTGTTCACTGAATTTAATCATTTCTAACAACTACCTTAAATGCCATCATAAACGAAGGGAGAAGTAATGAATAATTCATGCCGAAAATTGTAAACAAAAGTGAAGTGGGGGAGTGGATGGGCCAAAGGCAGATTCATACATGTTTTCTCTGGTGGTTGAGCAGTGAAAATGTAATGTTGTCCTTCCACCCGGCTACCACACAGCTCCACAAGTATTATTATCAGAGCACATAAAATATGCAATAAATGCCAGACAAGAAGTTTACACTAACTTATATTAAGTTAGCAATAGAAATAGGCATTAAAAGCACAATAAAAGGTAAGATACACACAGAGTACACTTATTACTTACCTTAAAATATTAATATGTGAGAGGTGAGTGGCAAGGTGTTTATTGAATAAAATCAGAATGGCACACCATCATCCTCTAAGTTGGCACTTAAAGCAAGAGGCTTACGACTCCTCTTTTTATCACAGCTAAGCTTAGACGCCATCGTCAAGAACCAACTAGTTAACGAAAGAGTGAAAGAGTGAAAGAGAGAAAGAGAGAGAGAAAGAGAGAGAGAAAGAGAGAGAGAAAGAGAGAGAGAAAGAGAGAGAGAAAGAGAGAGAGAAAGAGAGAGAAGAGAAAAGAGAGAAGAGAGAGAGAGAGAGAGAGAGGGGAGAGAGAGAGAGAGAGAGAGAGAGAGAGAGAGAAAAGAGAGAGAGAGAGAGAGAGAGAGAGAGAGAGAGAGAGAGAGAGAGAGAGAAAAAGAGAGAGAGGGGGGGGGACGACAAGGTTATCTGCCTGATGAACTTATTCCACCTCTAAATCGACAGGATGGGACCACCTCTACTAGTAGTCAAGAGAAGGCGGGACCTCTTTGCTGAACACTTTGCTACCAAAATGCAAGTTCCTGATCCAGCAAGGGACCCTCCTTGGCTAGCTGCAATAACTGTGTCAAAACTGTCAGTGGTGACAATAAGGCAGGAGGAGGTGCATTTCCTTCTTAAATCACTTGACCAAGAAAAGGCTGTGGGCCCAGACAAGTTGAGCCCAAGATTGTTGAGAAGATGTGCAGACCATCTAGCAGCACCTCTAACTCGCATCTTTCAGCACTGCCTAGTACAGTGTAAATGGCGCTCTCCATGGAAAGAGGCAAATGTAGTCCCTGTTCACAAAAAGAAGAGCAGAGCAGAAATCAGCAACTACAGACCAGTGTCACTCCTGTCAATCACTGGTAAGATCCTTGAGACAATTATCTCAAGACAAATGACAGATTTTTTTGACTACCACTCACTACTTTGTGATCGTCAATATGGCTTCAGGAAAGGTTACTCTGCTGCTGATCTGTTGTTAAACCTCTCCACTAAGTGGCACCAGTCACTGGATGAATCCACAGTCAGCTGTGTGGTAGCACTGGACATTGCTGGCGCTTTCGACCGGGTGTGGCACCAGGGCCTCTTAGCAAAACTTCAAGCACTGGGAATTGCAGGCTCTACGCTATGTCTCCTCAGTGATTACCTTCATGGTAGATCTCTAAGTGTAGTCCTCAATGGAACGGAATCAGCAAGGCATCCTATTGGGGCAAGCGTTCCACAAGGAAGCGTGCTGGGTCCACTGTTATGGAATGTCTACTTCAACGACCTTCTTCATCTCATCCCAGAATCACATGCATATGCAGACGACTGTACACTGACATTCACTTATCCCAGAGAAGAAATGCCAGCTGCTCTAAGCTACATCAATCACCAGCTGAGAGCTATATCAGCTTGGGGAAATAGATGGCAAGTAACATTTGCACCTGAGAAAACGCAAATGATGATCGTCTCTAGGCACCATGATGGTAATGCTGGTGCAGTAGTAAGGATGAATGGGACGATGTTGGCACCTGGAGAAGAAGTTGATATCCTTGGGGTGAAATTTGACTCCAAAATAACCATGAAGAACCATGTTGTAAATCTTGCAAACAAGGCAGCCAGGAAGCTTACAGCACTTCGCCGTATCTCGCATCTGCTTGACAGTAGGGGTTGCAAGATCCTGTACGAGGCACAAGTACGCTCACACCTTGAGTATGCTCCACTTTCTTGGTTTGCCTGCCCCCCCTCTCATCTGCGACTGCTTGACAGAGTAGAGAACAGAGCAAGACGTCTCATCTCTCGCCTGGACCCATCCTGGATAGATCTGTCATTTCAGCAGAGCCTTCAACATAGGAAGGATGTGGGTGGCCTTACTGTTATGTACAAGGCCAATATTGTCAAAATACCACACTTGGATCCACTTCGAGGACAGCGTGAAACAAGCTTTTATGCCACAAGACGGGCAGAAAGCAGCAACTTCACTCTGGCTGTACCCTTCTCCAGAACATCACTCCATCTGAGATCATACATACCCAGGATGACTCGAGTATGGAACACATTCATACAGCATAATGATATCAACGAGATAAAGTCAGTTGATCAAATGAAAATGCTGGCCCACAGATGGCTCCAACTTCATCCTGTCCCGTACTTGTATGTCTCATAATAAAAATGCTTTCAAATGAGCTGATGTAGGTAACAGCTCTTAGCTTGCCAATAAAGTTAGGAATCCTTAGCCTGTAATATAGCTGTCAATAAAGCTAGGGATCCTTAACCTTGTCAAACCCTGTGTAAAAAAAAAAAAAAGAGAGAGAGAGAGAGAGAGAGAGAAGAGAGAGAGAGAGAGAGAGAGAGAGAGAGAGAGAGAGAGAGAGAGAGAGAGAGAGAGAGAGAGAGAGTGAGAGTGAGAGTGAGAGAGAGTGAGAGAGAGTGAGAGAGAGTGAGAGAGAGTGAGAGAGAGTGAGAGAGAGTGAGAGAAAGTGAGAGAAAGTGAGAGAGAGTGAGAGAGAGAGTGAGAGAGAGAGAGAGTGAGTTGAGACAATGTAAGAACACAAACTGAACAGGTAGTGGGCGATCACTTGGTCAGGTGAAATAAATGTGTATTAATGTGTGTCTACTTTTAGTTCATTCACGTCCATTTGTAAGAGTTTGTAAAACATTTACCTCAATATTTTTTATTATAATAATAATTACCTCACAATACAAATACTCTTACATTGTGTACAAGTTGTACAAGTTAGTGCAGAATAAACAAACAACAACACACCATTTTTAGAGTGAATGAAGATAATAATAATAATAATAATAATAATAATAATAATAATATTATTATAAAAAGCACTAAACCCACAAGGGTCATGAATTGCTATATATAGAGTAAAGGCATATGAAAAGAATATTTTTCTACAGTTATCCCCCAGTTTGACTAGAGAAAACGTAATTCTTCCGACACTACCTACACAGCTGCTTTGTAAACAAATCTCATATTTATGTAAATTTTTAATCTGTGAGTGTGTGTATCACGTTTATATGCTATGTAACAGGTTTCATATATAATTTTGAAGAAAATATCATAGATGGATTAATGAAAATGCCTATATTAATGTAAAATAAGACATTTAGTGTGCCCAAGAGTGATTATTATTATGTAGTATTGGCGTCATGATTAGAGAGAGAGCGATTTTAATGTGTACCTGCACACCAGCACAGTGTGTAAGTATATTTAGGTACAGGTACACATAAGTATAATTATCAGAGTACATATAAAACACGCAGTAACTTTAAAACATTTGAAATTTTGGAAAGTTTCTCTTGACATAATAGATGTGGTCAGGGAGAATGTAAACAAACTGGGTGGGTGGCACTGTATTTGAAAGACTGCTTGCCGTATAGCAAATTTTGGTCATAATTTGACATCGCCATATTAAAGGAATGCCGTAAGGCGAAACACCGTAAAGTGGTGCCCTACTGTGCAGATTGTTTATACTTGATATTAGCTCTCACCTATACATAAGACTGCTCTATCTTTATATAAAATATATAAGATATTCTGAATATTAATAGAACTTCTAAACTATGAACTTCTTATATGATTTAAATAACTTGACATTTAATTAACATCTTTCACTCTGAACACTGATATTCTATATCCCTTGAATATATTCTCATATGTTTATAACTAAAATACACCTACAATCCGACTTACGACCGAGTTCGGTTCCGAGAAACCAGTCCTAAGTCGAAATGGTCGTAAGTCGAACTTTACTACTGAATATCAACAAAACATTTTTGTAATGACTTTATTTTATTGTTTTATTTTGGTATTTCATGTTTTACTTTACTTTTTATGTTGTTAGTACTGTATTTTATACTGTAAGGTTTAGGATAAACACTGTGTACAACACAAATAGTTGTTTATTTCCCAGAAATTTGGCATAAAAAACACGGTCATAAGTCGAGTGGTTGTAAGTTGAGAAGGTCGTAAGTCGGATGGTAGGTGTATTCCTGATACATTAAACACTAACATGTTTTATCTCCTGTATGTACTTGCATATGTTTCACAAAACTGCTTTTATGGCCAAAACATTTCAGACATGCTGAACACTGAAATGGTTTATCTCCTGAATGTATTTGCATATGTGTCACAAGATTGATTTTTTGAGTAAAACATTTCAGACACTCTGAACACTGAAATGGCTTATCTCCTGTATGTATTCCTATATGTCTCAGAAGATAGCATTTTACACTAAAACACTTGACACTCTGAACACTGAAATGGTTTAGTTCCTGTATGCTCTTGCATATGCCTCACAAGACTGCTTTTATAACTAAAACACTGCAGACACTCAGAGCACTGAAATGTTTTATCACCTGTGTGTGTTTGCATATGTTTCACAAGACTGCTTTTATGGCCAAAACATTTCAGACACGCTGAACACTGAAACGGTTTATCTCCTGTATGTATTCGCATATGTGTCACAAGATTGATTTTTTTAGTAAAACATTTCAGACACCCTGAACATTGAAATCGTTTATCTCCTGTATGTATTCGCATATGTGTCACAAGATTGCTTTTTTGAGCAAAACATTTCAGACACTCTGAACACTGAAATGGTTTATCTCCTGAATGTATTTGCATGTGTGTCACAAGATAGCATTTTAGACTAAAACATTTCAGACACTCTGAACACTGAAATGGTTTTTTTCCTGTGTGTATTCGCATATGTGTCATAAGAGTGGCTTTTCTGGTAAAATATTTCATACACTCTGAACACTGAAATGGTTTATCAACTGTGTGTGTTTGCATATGTTTCACAAGACTGCTTTTATGGCCAAAACATTTCAGACACGCTGAACACTGAAACGGTTTATCTCCTGTATGTATTCGCATATGTGTCACAAGATTGATTTTTTTAGTAAAACATTTCAGACACTCTGAACATTGAAGTGATTTATCTCCTGTATGTATTCGCATATGTGTCACAAGATTGCTTTTTTGAGTAAAACATTTCAGACACTCTGAACACTGAAATGGTTTATCTCCTGAATGTATTTGCATATGTGTCACAAGATAGCGTTTTAGACTAAAACATTTCAGACACTCTGAACACTGAAATGGTTTTTTTCCTGTGTGTATTCGCATATGTGTCATAAGAGTGGATTTTCTGGTAAAATATTTCATACACTCTGAACACTGAAATGGTTTATCGCCTGTATGCATTCCTACATGTCTCAGAAGATAGCTTTTTACACTAAAACACTTCAGACACTCTGAACACTGAAATGGTTTAGTTCCCGCATGCGCTTGCATATGCCTCACAAGACTGCTTTTATAACTAAAACACTGCAGACACTCAGAACACTGAAATGTTTTATCAACTGTGTGTGTTTGCATATGTTTCACAAGACTGCTTTTATGGCCAAAACATTTCAGACATGTTGAACACTGAAAAGGTTTATCTCCTGTATGTATTCGCATATGTGTCACAAGATTGATTTTTTTAGTAAAACATTTCAGACACTCTGAACATTGAAATGGTTTATCTCCTGTATGTATTCGCATATGTGTCACAAGATTGATTTTTCGAGTAAAACATTTCAGACACTCTGAACATTGAAATGGTTTATCTCCTGTATGTATTCGCATATGTGTCACAAGATTGATTTTTCGAGTAAAACATTTCAGACACTCTGAACACTGAAATGGTTTTTTTCCTGTGTGTATTTGCATATGTGTCATAAGACTGACTTTTCTGGTAAAACATTTCATACACTCTGAACACTGAAATGGTTTATCTCCTGTATGTATTCGCATATGTGTTACAAGATGAGCTTTTATGGTAAAGCATTTCCGACACTCTGAACACTGAAATGGTTTATCTCCTGTGTGTATTCGCATATGTGCTACAAGTTGAGCTTTTATGCTAAAGCATTTCAGACACTCTGAACACTGAAATGGTTTTTTTCCTGTGTGTATTTGCATATGTGTCACAAGATTGATTTTTTTAGTAAAACATTTCAGACATTCTGAACATTGAAATGGTTTATCTCCTGTGTGTATTCGCATATGTGTCACAAGATTGATTTTTCGAGTAAAACATTTCAGACACTCTGAACATTGAAATGGTTTATCTCCTGTATGTATTCGCATATGTGTCACAAGATTGATTTTTCGAGTAAAACATTTCAGACACTCTGAACACTGAAATGGTTTTTTTCCTGTGTGTATTTGCATATGTGTCATAAGACTGGCTTTTCTGGTAAAACATTTCATACACTCTGAACACTGAAATGGTTTATCTCCTGTATGTATTCGCATATGTGTTACAAGATGAGCTTTTATGGTAAAGCATTTCCGACACTCTGAACACTGAAATGGTTTATCTCCTGTGTGTATTCGCATATGTGCTACAAGTTGAGCTTTTATGCTAAAGCATTTCAGACACTCTGAACACTGAAATGGTTTTTTTCCTGTGTGTATTTGCATATGTGTCACAAGATTGATTTTTTTAGTAAAACATTTCAGACATTCTGAACATTGAAATGGTTTATCTCCTGTGTGTATTCGCATATGTGTCACAAGATTGATTTTTCGAGTAAAACATTTCAGACACTCTAAACACTGAAATGGTTTATCTCCTGTATGTATTCGCATATGTGTCACAAGATTGATTTTTCGAGTAAAACATTTCAGACACTCTGAACACTGAAATGGTTTATTTTTTTTATGTTCTTTCATACTTTTCAAGAGATGGTATTTCATTTTACAATAATTAATCATTCAACAGTGGTATCATTAATCTTTATGTACTCTCATACATATTTCAAGATTTATTATTTTGGTAAACTATTTTGGACACTGAAGACACAATATTCCTCATGAATATATTACCATATTACAAATCTTTTAGGCAAAACTATTTCTACTTATGAGCACTAATAGAGTTTTGTGTCTTAAAAGACTGCCATGATTTTTTTGTGTGTGTAAAACACACTGAAGAATTTTTTTTTTTCCTAAGTTTAAAAAAAATTTTTCTGAAAATTCTTACCTACATTATTACCAACTTGTAATTTTCTATCAAGTGCTGGCCAGTTAAAAATTCATTCAAGTTACAAGTGTTGCTCTTCTTGCAATACTGAAGATGTAGTGTCTGGGATGATACAACCTGGTAGTGTTCCACAAAATACTTCTGCAACAGAAATATGAGTCAGTACAGTGCTATATTCTACCATTACCAACACAACATAATAAACTAGAATACAAAGCAGGAATGATAGCAGTACAAGCATGGATGGTAGTTTTATAGTCAAGGTGGTGGTGCTACAAGCATAACAAATTTGTCTGTATTATCATATGTTTCACTAAATAAAATCGCAACTTACATTTTTAAGTTCTAAAAGAATTAAAGAAGCTTTCAGACAATATATACTATACAGTATCTATGTTTATCTTCAAAGATCTTACAGATATATCACATGTTGAATATAATTATTATTTTGTTAACTAATGATGTGTAAACAATACAACATTAAACATAAACATTTTAAATTATTATATTCATGGGAATAATAATATTATTTATTATAATCAAAAAGAAGCGCTAAGCCACAAGGGCTATACAGCGCTGCAGGGTAGGGAAGGAAGCGAGGGTATTGGATGGCAGAAGGGAGGAGGGATGATCAGTAGGTTACAGAAAACAGTAGGGCAGGGGATAGTACGGGGGTAGAGGGTAGCAAGAGATTGAAGTAGAAAGGGCTGAAGGTATCAGAATTGTGAAGTAAGTCAGTTGTTGTCAAAAAGTCAATGAGAGAGTCCGGATGAAAGGTGGGTCCATCAGCGAGAAGGGAAGGTAAAGAGAGAGCAGCGGAGCGAAGACGACAACGGAGGTAAATTCTGCGTGCTCATTGATAAAGTGGGCAGTCCAACAGAATGTGGCTGACTGATAATGGAGCTTGGCAATTCTCACAGAGAGGAGCAGGGCGCCTCTCCATGAGATATCCATGAGTAAGACGAGTATGGCCAGTGCGAAGATGGGAGAGGGTAGTCTCCCAACCTCGACACTGGTGAGAAGAAGACGGCCAGTAACCTATACTTGGTTTAATAGATTGAAGTTTGTTGCTGAGCATAGAAGACCAACGGTGTTGCCAACTGGTGTGAAGGTGGGAAGATATTGTAGCAAAATAGTCCGTAAATGGAATACCTCTATATGAAACTGGTAGGTCATGTACTGCTGACCGCACAGCAGTGTCTGCCTGTTCATTGCCCTGTACGTCACCATGACCAGGGACCCAACAAAAAACAATATCTTTATGCTTGGTAAAGATGCGGCATAGCCAAAGTTGGATACGGAGGACTAAGGGGTGAGGTGTATCAAATTTCTGTATAGCCTGTAAAGCACTAAGGGAGTCTGGGACAACCAAAAATGATGACACAGGCATAGATGCAATACGGATAAGTGCTGCAAGGATGGGATACAATTCAGCAGTAAAAATACTAGCCGAAGATAGTAAATGCCCTCGTACGACGCTGTCCGGAAACACTGCTGCGAATCCTACGCCGTCAGAAGACTTAGAGCCATCTGTGTACACAGCAATGGCATGAGAATGAGAGTGAAAGTGGCCAAGAAAAAGAGAGCGGGAAGCAACCATAGACAGTTGGGCTTTCGAGCAAGGGAGAGAGAAAAAACAGACTCGAACAGCTGGAACTTCCCAGGGGGGTAGGGAAAAGTGAGATGCTACATGAACATAGAAAGGTGGAAATTGAAGAGAAGACAAGAGTGAATGAAGGCGAAGAGAGAAGGGATGGAGTAAACAGGGGCGGCGAACAAATAAAGAATGTGTACTAATATCAGTGACCATTCTATAAATGGAAGGATTGCGGAGATCATGAGAACGTACATAGTAACGAAGGCAATGGGCATCACGGCGATCGGATAAGGATGGAACGTTCGCTTCTGCATAGAGGTTCTCGACAGGGAAAGAGCGAAAAGCACCAAGGCATAAACGTAATCCTTGGTGATGAATGGGGTTAAGGCTAGAGAGAGTAGCAGGAGTTTCGATAAAATAAGGGTGGAATGTAGGTGAAGGAGGGTTCGACGATCAGCTCCCCATGAAAGATGAGCGAGGGTTTTAAGAAGGTTCAGCCGGCTGCGACAAGTTGCCTTCAGAGAGGTAATGTGAGGTTTCCAGGATAACCTACGATCAAAGAGGAGGCCCAGAAACTTGACTGTATCACGTTCAGGGATACGGGAGCCATAGAGGTACAAAGGATGATTGGAGATGACAGAGCATCTAGTGAAAGTAATTTGGTGGGTTTTAGTGCTTGAAAATTTAAACCCACGTGTGGTGGCCCAATTGGAAACACGGTCGACTGCATTCTGGAGAGAAACTGTAATGAGGTGACAGTCAGCGCCTGCACAGGCAATAGCGAAGTCATCAACATAGAGTGATGACCAAATATTTGATGGAAGACTAGAGGCCAAATCATTAACAGCAAGGAGAAAAAGTGTTGTGCTCAGAACAAATCCCTGGGGGACACCTTCAGCTTGGATAATGTCTGGGGAGAGCACATTATTAACCCGAACACGGAAATGCCTCGAAGGCCTAAGGAGTGGGCTTGGGCTAAAATATTATTTATTTTATTTAGAAATTTAGCATACAAACAGAGGTACAAAAAATACAGGTAAGAGCAGCATGCCAAAGCCACTTATATGCATAGCATTACGGGCTGGCTTAAAATTAACTTAAGATTAACTAAGCAATGATGAAATCAGTGATAAGACATTATTGTAAACAGATAACTATAAAATACAAATGAGTATTACAAAGACAGGTCAAATGGTTGCATGCATTACTGTTCATTCAGTAGAATGGAGTATTCTGTTAGGTAGTGTATTTAAAAAAATAACAAAGTTAGGTTTAACATTTGTGTGATATAATTGTAAGTAACATTTAGGATACCTGGAGTTTACCTGGAGAGAGTTCCGGGGGTCAACGCCCCCGCGGCCCGGTCTGAGACCAGGCCTCCTGGTGGATCAGAGCCTGATCAACCAGGCTGTTGCTGCTGGCTGCACGCAAACCAACATACAAGCCACAGCCCGGCTGATCCGGAACTGACTTTAGGTGCTTGTCCAGTGCCAGCTTGAAGACTGCCAGGGGTCTGTTGGTAATCCCCCTTATGTGTGCTGGGAGGCAGTTGAACAGTCTCGGGCCCCTGACACTTATTGTATGGTCTCTTAACGTGCTAGTGACACCCCTGCTTTTCATTGGGGGGATGGTGCATCGTCTGCCAAGTCTTTTGCTTTCGTAGTGGGTGATTTTCGTGTGCAAGTTCGGTACTAGTCCCTCTAGGATTTTCCAAGTGTATATAATCATGTATCTCTCCCTCCTGCGTTCCAGGGAATACAGGTTTAGGAACCTCAAGCGCTCCCAATAATTGAGGTGTTTTATCTCCGTTATGCGCGCCGTGAAAGTTCTCTGTACATTTTCTAGGTCGGCAATTAACCTGCCTTGAAAGGTGCTGTTAGTGTGCAGCAATATTCCAGCCTAGATAGAACAAGTGACCTGAAGAGTGTCATCATGGGCTTGGCCTCCCTAGTTTTGAAGGTTCTCATTATCCATCCTGTCATTTTTCTAGCAGATGCGATTGATACAATGTTATGGTCCTTGAAGGTGAGATCCTCCGACATGATCACTCCCAGGTCTTTGACGTTGGTGTTTCGCTCTATTTTTTGGCCAGAATTGTTTTGTACTCTGATGAAGATTTAATTTCCTCATGTTTACCATATCTGAGTAATTGAAATTTCTCATCGTTGAACTTCATATTGTTTTCTGCAGCCCACTGAAAGATTTGGTTGATGTCTGCCTGGAGCTTTGCAGTGTCTGCAATGGAAGACAGTCATGCAGATTCGGGTGTCATCTGCAAAGGAAGACACGGTGCTGTGGCTGACATCCTTGTCTATGTCGGATATAAGGATGAGGAACAAGATGGGAGCGAGTACTGTGCCTTGTGGAACAGAGCTTTTCACCGTAGCTGCCTCGGACTTTACTCTGTTGACGACTACTCTCTGTGTTCTGTTAGTGAGGAAATTATAGATCCATCGACCGACTTTTCCTGTTATTCCTTTAGCACGCATTTTGTGCGCTATTACGCCATGGTCACACTTGTCGAAGGCTTTTGCAAAGTCTGTATATATTACATCTGCATTCTTTTTGTCTTCTAGTGCATTTAGGACCTTGTCGTAGTGGTCCAATAGTTGAGACAGACAGGAGCGACCTGTTCTAAACCCATGTTGCCCTGGGTTGTGTAACTGATGGGTTTCTAGATGCGTGGTGATCTTGCTTCTTAGGACCCTTTCAAAGATTTTTATGATATGGGATGTTAGTGCTATTGGTCTGTATTATTATTATAATCAAAAAGAAGCGCTAAGCCACAAGGGCTATACAGCTATTGGTCTGTAGTTCTTTGCTGTTGCTTTACTGCCCCCTTTGTGGAGTGGGGCTATGTCTGTTGTTTTTAGTAACTGTGGGACGACCCCCGTGTCCATGCTCCCTCTCCATAGGATGGAAAAGGCTCGTGATAGGGGCTTCTTGCAGTTCTTGATGAACACAGAGTTCCATGAGTCTGGCCCTGGGCCAGAGTGCATGGGCATGTCATTTATCGCCTGTTCGAAGTCATTTGGCGTCAGGATAACATCGGATAGGCTTGTGTTAATCAAATTTTGTGGCTCTCTCATAAAAAATTCATTTTGATCTTCGACTCTCAGTCTGGTTAGCGGCTTGCTAAAAACTGAGTCATATTGGGACTTGAGTAGCTCACTCATTTCCTTGTTGTCATCTGTGTAGGACCCATCTTGTTTAAGTAGGGGCCCAATACTGGACGTTGTTCTCGATTTTGATTTGGCATAGGAGAAGAAATACTTTGGGTTTCTTTCGATTTCATTTATATGGTTCAGTTATTCAGTATTTATTTGGTTTTGAGTGAGTAAGTGAACTTTGAGAAGAGACTTGAATTTATAAACAGGTAGTGTTTCTTTTATATTTACAGGTAATGAATTCCAGATTTTAGGGCCTTTTATGTGCATTGAGTTTTTGCATAGCGTGAGATGGACACGAGGAACATCAAAGAGTGATCTGTGCCTTGTATTATGGTCATGTGTTCTGTTGAGGTTGGCAAGGAGATGTTTGAGGGGAGGGTTAATATCAGAGTTAAGTGTTCTATGTATGTAATAAGTGCAATAATAAGTATGGATGTTTTGTATGGTGAGTAGGTTGAGTGTTTTGAATATTGGTGGAGTGTGCTGCCTGTAGTGAGAATTTGTTATCATTCTAACTGCAGCCTTTTGTTGGGTAATTAGTGGTCTGAGATGGTTAGTTGTTGTGGAGCCCATGCACAAATTCCATAGGTGAGATAGGGGTAAATAAGAGAGTGATAAAGGGCCAGGAGGGCTGACTGTGGAACATAGTACCGTATCTTCGAGACTATGCCTACAGTCTTGGAAATTTTCTTAGAAATTTGTTGTATATGTGTATGAAATTTGAGTCTATTATCGAGGTGGATTCCTAAGAATTTTCCCTCTGTTAGCTTTGTGATAGGTGATCCATTTATCGTTATGTTAAGAGGTACATCTGTAGCTCTGCTACCAAACTGAATGAAGTAGGTTTTGTCAATGTTTAGTGTAAGTTTGTTAGTCCTCATCCAGGTAGATATTTTCTGTAATTCGGTGTTTACAGTATTTGCTAGCGTGACTGGGCTCGGGTGAGAGAAGACGTACGTGGTGTCATCTGCAAAAAGTGTGGGTTTGAGTAATTGCGAAGCATTTGGTAGGTCATTTATGTATAGGAGAAAGAGAAGAGGGCCAAGGACACTTCCCTGTGGGACACCAACTGTAATTGGTTGTGCGGAAGAGCTTGCCCCATTTGCGTATACATATTGGCTTCTGTTGCTGAGGTAAGACTTGAGGTAGTTGAGGGAGTGCCCTCTAATACCATAGTGTGACAGTTTTACGTGGAGCAAGTCATGGTCAACTGTATCAAAAGTTTTACATAAGTCAATGAAGATCCCCAGTGGGACTTCTTTTTTCTCTATTGCAGTGTATATATGTTCTAGCATGTGTATAATAGCATCATTAGTATTTTTATTAGGCCTGAATCCAAATTGGCAGGGGTTGAGAATGTTATGGGAGATGAGGTAGGAGTGGATTCGTTTATGAATTAATTTTTCGAAGATTTTTGAGAGAGGGTGTAAAATTGGATATTGGCCAAATAGTTATTCAACTCTGTTTGGTCTCCTCCTTTATGGATCGGGGGTGACCCTTGCTATTTTGAGAACTGTAGGGAAGGTGGAGGATTCAATGGATTTGTTAAAAGAGTGTTGCAATGATTGGTGTAGTACTTGTGACGTTTTTTTTGTTATAAAGGGTGGTAAGATATTTAAATCCCCCTGCCTTGTTTTTCAGTGCGTTGATATAAGGGAGACTTCGTATGGGTTAGTCGGAGTGGGAACGTGTGTTCGGGTAGTTGCCAGTGAGGTAGTCATTGGTGGGGTATTGAGCTTGGGATATTATTGGCAAGGTTTGACCTATAGTGGAGAAGAAATCATTGAGTTTGTTTGCTGTTTTTTGGTGGGAGTTGGGGTTCATCTGATTTTGCTAATTTTATTTCGCTATGTCGTGATATCTTTTTTGTTCCCAGAATTTTGATAGGGTCTTCCAGGTCTTTTTTATTCACTCGTAAGTTGGATAATCTGTTCTCATAATACAATTTTTTTGCCCTTCTTATCAGGCTGGTTAGGATTGACGAGTAACGTTTTCTTTGGTCTCTGGTTATGTGACCCATTCTGTACTGTTTTTCATATCGGTGTTTTGTATTTATGGATTTGAGAATGCTGGGTGTTAGCCAGGGACTGTTCAGTCTCTTAGCTGTCATCTGCTTAGTTTTTTTAGGGCAGTGCTTGTTATAAAGGTATTGGGTCTTTTTTAGAAAATTATTAAAACATTCATCAATATCTGTATAGATTTCTAGTTCAGTATGCCAGTCAATGTTTGTTACTGCTGTTGTGAAGTTATTAATGGCTGCCTCATTGTGAAGTCTGAAGGTGACTTTAGTAGTGTCTTGGGGTATTTTACCAAGAGTTGTTATGAGGAAAGTAGGAAAGTTGTGTCATATGCCTTCTCAAGGTCAAAAAATATGGCAATAACTGAGTGGTTATTCGCAAAGGCATTACGAACATACGTATCCAAGCATAGTAAGGGGTCCATGGTAAAACGTCCCTTACGAAAGCCATATTGATGAGCGGAGAGACTGTTGTGTGTCTCTAAATACCACAATAAACGTCTATTTACTAGGCTTTCCATCACTTTGCAAACTGCACTGGTAAGAGCAATGGGACGATAGTGGGAGGTTTCATGTCCCGTAGTGCCTGGTTTGCGGAAAGGGAGAACAATACCGGATTTCCACAGCTATGGAAGAACTCCTTGTGACCAAATAAGATTGTAAAGGCATAATAGGACTGCAAGGGCTGACTGATGTAAATGTTGTAGCATACGAATATGAATTTCGTCGGGCCCAGCTGCCGATGATCGGCAAGCTGAGAGTGTTGCCTCCAGTTCTTGAAGTGTAAAAGGCACATTATACTGTTCTTCTCTGAGAGAAGACAAGTCCAATGGTGCTAACTCTCTGGCAGACTTTGAGGAAAGAAATGAGGGGCATAGATGGAGTCCCTGAGAAATATGGACCAGATGATTGCCAATTTCATTGGCAACATCTAGTGGGTTTGCTATATCAACACCGGCAACCCGCAGAACAGGAGCCGGGTCAGGAGAATATTTACCACTCAGTTTTCGTACTTTTTTCCAGACTGCACTCATAGAGGAAGCAGAGGTGATGGTGGAGACATAATCTTGCCAGCAAGTGTGTTTAGCGTCACGGATGACACGGTGAGTGATTGCACGCTTCTGCTTAAAATCAAGAAATCTCTCTGTGGTTCTATTGTACCGGTACCTGCCCCATGCAGCGCGTTTCAAACGTACTGCACGAGCACAAGCAGGAGACCACCAAGGCACGCATTTCTGAGAATGCCTGCCCGAAGTTTGGAGTATAGAATGAGAAGCTGCAGTTAAAATGGAGGATGAGAAGAGGTGTAAAAGCTCATCGATGGAGGACAAAGAAGGAACCTCTCTAAAAACAGTTAGCTGTGAGTAAAGGTTCCAATTTGTCTGATCAAATTGCCAGTGTGGGATGCGAAGAGGTGGTGAATATGAAGGGGAAGTAAGAATGATTGGGAAATGATTGCTGTCATGTAAGTCCGGGAGAACAGACCAAGTGAAGTCTAATGCGGTGGAGGAAGAGCAGACTGAGAGATCGATGCAAGAGAGAGTGTGAGTCCGAGGATCAAAATGGGTGTGAGTACCTGTATTTAAAACATGGAGGGGGTGGGTGGCAAGAAAAGCCTCTAACTGAATGCCACGGGAATCACAGCGAGACCCCCCCATAGGAAATGGTGGGCATTAAAATCACCAAGTAGCAGAATCGATGGCGGTAATGATGAAACAAGAAAGGCAATATCCGGAATAGATAATGCCCGAGAAGGAGAGAGATATAAAGAACAGAGCGTATACCACCTATGCAAGTGGATATGGGCTGCTGGGTAATGCAGCGAAGTACGAACAAATAGCTGATGGTACGGAATATCAGTGCGTAGAAGAAGGGCACTTTCATTAAAGGTCCCATTAGGAAAAGTATCTGAAGAATACAATAAATTATAGCCTGAGATGGGAGAGATAACAGCACAGTGTAATTTTGGTTCCTGTAAGCAAACACCAACAGGGGAAAGCTGGGAGAGTAACATCTGAAGCTCACCCCAATTACCCCTGAGGTCGCGTATATTCCACTGTAAATAGGCCATGATTGGCAATGACAAAGACACCTGAAATCCACAGGTAAGGGTTCCTATGGACAAGAGGGGTTAGAAAAGTCCACATGCGGAGGCAGTGGAAAACGTGCAAGCAGTGAAGGAATGGTGCGCTGTGAAGAAAGGAGTTGCGCAGATGGAGCAGAGGAGAGAGAAGGAGCAGAGGGTGGATCAGTGTCCATTGATGGTTTGGTCTCTGCAATATATTCAGAGATTGCTTCAAGTGTTTTGGAATTCAGAGATGTCGTATGGGAGACAATATTGGAAATGGTAGGGGGAGGATGAGTAAAGATTGGAACTGTATTGGACTGTACCAAGGTAGGGGAGGGTGAAAGGGTGGAGGGAACTGGAGAAGTGTGGAAGGAGACAGAAGAGGCAGAAACCTGGAAGGTGGCAGAAGAGGAAGAAACTTGGGAGGGAACAGGGGAGGAAGGTACAGTACGAAGAGGAGGGTGAACCTCTACACTTGTAACAGAGCCAGTGAGAGGGGGAGAACCAGGTACAGAGACAGGGAAGGTAAAATGAGGAAGTGGAAGATGGGTAGGAGGTGTTAACGGACCTTTTTCTGACTTTTGAGAAGAAGAGGGACGATTGGGAGGAGGTGTCATACGAGATCTCATTGCTACTGAGGCTTGTGAGAGAGAACACAAGCGAGTTCAGACTGAGGCATTGAAGTAGGGACGTCTGAGCCCAGGACAGCAAAAGAATTAGATACAGGAGTGACTATGGGAGAGGTAACCACAGAGGTGGGTGCAGAAGATGGGATACCAGAAGTGGGGGGATGTTTTGAAACACGGGAATAAGAAACACGAGGTAGTCTCCCTTGGAGGCGGAGATGAGAAACTGCCATGGCATAAGGGAGACCTTCTGCCTCTTTGAGGTAACGGATTTCCCGCTCATTTAGGTAGACTTGACAACAGCGAGAGTACGAAGGGTGAGCCTCATGACAATTAAGGCAAGAGGGAGTTTGATTGCAAGACGTATTAGAATGGTCATCGGCACCACAGACTGGGCATTTGGCGATAGATCTGCAATATTTCACTGGATGGCCAAATTGCCAGCAATTTCTACACTGTTGCAGTGTAGGGATCACCTTTCGAACTTGTAACCGATGTCCTGCTACATAAACTGAGGATGGGAGTTCACGGCTGTCAAAAGTTAAACGAGCCACACTACTAGGGTATCGTCTCTGCCCGCGGGCAGGAAGAACATAAGTGTCTACCTTGAGGATTGGGAGATCTTGGAGTTCCAGCTGTTCAAGAATGTCAGTACCATATGTCTGGAAATTTTGTTGAACTATGGTATGGGGCAGAATGACGGTACCACTACAAGAATTCTTCTTCTTTCAACGTACCAGCCGTATCCCACTGAGGTGGGGTGGCCCAAAAGAAAAAACTGAAGTTTCTCCTTTTAAATTTAGTAATATATACAGGAGAAGAGGTTACTAGCCCCTTGCTCCCGGCATTTTAGTCGCCTCTTACAACACGCATGGCTTACGGAGGAAGAATTCTGTTCCACTTCCCCATGGAGATAAGAGGAAATAAACAAGAATAAGAACTAGAAAGAAAATAGAAGAAAACCCAGAGGGGTGTGTATATATGTGCTTGTACATGTATGTGTAGTGTGACCTAAGTGTAAGTAGAAGTAGCAAGACGTACCTGAAATCTTGCATGTTCATGAGACAGAAAAAAGGACACCAGCAATCCTACCATCATGTAAAACAATTACAGGCTTTCATTTTACACTCACTTGGCAGGACGGTAGTACCTCCCTGGGCGGTTGCTGTCTACCAACCTACTACCTATAACTACAAGAATTGAGGGAATGATATTTTTCAATAGTGACAGGAACAGTATCGATATGGGAAAGATGAGAAAGCTCATGAGCCTGGGTAGCATTCTGTAAGGTGATGATGCGCGTACCGCTCTTAAGAGCATGAAAAGAAATATCTTTACCAACATGGCGTAGGAGTGCCTTGCCAATACTGTGGTCAGAAAGATAGGCAGTAGAGGAAGCCAGTCGTAAAGTGAAGAATTTAGTCCACTGTGTAGTCTGAAACTGAGCATGGAAAGGTAGTGAAGGACGTGTCGATCTTTTCTGAGAAGAACAAGATGGTGGAGAAGTATCATCAGCAGGTAATTGTCGTTGGCGTTTAGGCATGGGACCAGAGTTGGTCCGACGTGGAACAGGTCGGCGATTCGAAAATTGCCGTACCGTAGAGGGAGAGGCCGGAAGCAAAGTCAGAGGAGAGCGAAGGTCAGATAAATCGAAGGAGTCAGTCGAGGCCTCAGTACCTGAAGAGGGTGAGGAAACAGCACCGGCAAGAGGTACAGAGGCATGAGGAGTGTCCGAAGAGTGGTCCAAAGATGAGGCGGGGTCAGAACGGGGTGCGGTATCAAGAAGGGGCCCGGGGGTAGCAGGTTCATGGACTAGGGCTGCCATGGTTAGGTTACTTCTTTCTTTTTGTTTTTAAGAAAAAAAAAAGAAAGAAGAAAAGAAAATAAAAAAAAAAAGAATAAAAAAAGGGGGGACCGGGGAGGGATAGTTCCCAGGAGGAATGAAAGGGCCAGAAATCTCCCTCCGCGCCAAGAGGACCTCAGCACCGCAAGTAGCGCAGATGAGCAGCATGGAGCCCGTGCCATACCCTACCCATCATGCCAGTAAACCGGCAATCCGGGATAGCAACCTCACATCTGCCGAGCTACCTCAGTGGACAAAAGAGAGGGTGGCCGGAAATCCGCCACAAAGCATACCTCCTTCGGCCACCACCCCCGGAATCCGAAAGGTGGCTTCCAGAGATACACCCGTCGCCCGAGAGACACCCAAAGCCACCCTCCGGGATACTGGAGAGGGATCGGGACATCCCCAGGCAATCCAGATTCCACGGCAAACTACGCCACCGCCAAGAACCTCAACGGAATGGGATGGACCCCGGTACCCTTTCCCCTACCTAGGGACTAGCATGCCTGTGGGAAAAAAAAAATGGCCAAAAAGGAAGGGCAAAAGGGAGGGGTGGGGAGGAGGAGGAGGAAAGGAAAAAGGGGAGGATGGGGAGGATGGGATAGGGAATGGGGGATTGGGGGGTAATTAGGTTTGGTCTGAGGAAGGAGACTGACAGGTCTAATTCCTCAGACCAAGAGCCTCTTCACCACGCATAGGAGCCCCCCTTGATGAGGAATAATAATATAATCAAATTAAGTGCTAAACCTAAAAGGGGTCATACAGCACTGCCAGGTCGATTGTGCAAGAGAAGGAATATGCAAATTCAGATAGTAGTGTGCTGCAAGAGCATTCAAGAGGTAGAATAAACAAGGGTAGTAGTGAGTGCTATACACAAATAACACGCACATATGAAAAAACTTATGATGACATTACAGTTGAACTTGGACCATTAACCCTTTGAGGGTCCGTGACGTAGATCTATGGCTATATGTTGTGGGTCCAAACCACAGATCTATGCCATGAGCTCAGCTCACTCTGATAAGCTGTGAGCAGTAAATTTGGGCCTAGATATGAGAGAATACATCTATGTGGTATGTGTGCACTACATAAAATAAATCCTGCAGCACACAGTGCATAATGAGAGATAAAAAACAGAGTAATTTTTGATTAAAGCAGCGACTTGCAGTGTTTTCTTCATATCTTTTTATAGTTGTATTTGCGATTTCTTGGTCTCATTTGATCGAATGGAAGAAATGTTACAGAAATAGAGATGATTTTGATTAGTTTTAGTAATGGAAATGGGTTGAAACTGAGCTCAAAATAGCAGAAATGTTAAATTTTTCCAATGTTTAAGAGTAAACAAATGATCCCACACGTCTAATACAAGCCAGCTGGTGGGTCTAATATACGTTAACAAATGTGTTGATATTATTTATACAATTATTACAGTGCTGCATAACAGTAAATCTTCTATTTTTTGGTTTGAATAAAAATTCATTATGTGAATAAAAAATCAAAATGGAATTCTTTTGTAAAGCCTGAGAACATAACTAATGAACAGAGGAAATGTTAGTTTAGTTCCAGGAATGCCTGCATTGTTTATTCTGGACCCTATTTTGAAATTAGAATATTTTGAACTTCGCATTAAATTGGCCAAATTACCAGTTTCCGATCACTTTATTTTGTAATTGTTTTTTGTAGTAGATTTTTTGTGCTCAATCGATGGAATAGAAGTAATACTAGTGAAATAGTTAAGAATTTGGTCAATTGGAGTAATTTAATTGGTCTAAAATGGGAATCAAAGTCAGCAAAATTGCTGATGTGTAAATATCGTTGACACATCAAAATTCTCAAGAGCATAATTTCGTCAATTTTCCATCAAATTTTGTACTTTTTGTTTTATTACCTTCAAAAAAGATTCTCTACAATTTCACAAGAAAAAATAAAAAATTTTTTTTTTGAAAATTCTTGGACACTGGTGCGCACTTAGAAATTTGGCCTTTGGACTGTGAAAGGGTTAACTAGTTACACACCAACATCAGAAGTTAAGGGAGCCAGTATACATATACAGTGGACCCCCAGTTAACAGCAGCATTGTCATGTAGGGGGGTAATGATTGAATAGGATATAAGTGGGGAATATGGGAGTAAGGGATTATGTAGGCAGAGGAGAGGCAGGCGAGGTGGTAGGAGTGAGATGATTAGCAGAGGTAGGTAGGTAATGACAGGTCAGTGGTGACCACCACGACACTCTCATTAACTCTACAATACTCACTAATATATGCCTCGCCCACTCTTCACTCATATATAAACATAATAAAATATAAGAAATAGGAATAGTAAATAACGGGGACAGTGAATATTATTATTCTACTCAAACACAGTTTATTATTAAGTCTTTGTACAATAATATATTTGGGAAAAGCACATTATTGTGGTTTAGATAAATGGGGTGGTACACATAAGCAGTGAGACAGGGAATACAATTAGCTTGGCGAAACAGAATACAGTGGACCCCCGCATAACGATTACCTCCGAATGCGACCAATTATGTAAGTGTATTTATGTAAGTGCGTTTGTACGTGTATGTTTGGGGGTCTGAAATGGACTAATCTACTTCACAATATTTCTTATGGGAACAAATTCGGTCAGTACTGGCACCTGAACATACTTCTGGAGTGAAAAAATATCGTTAACCGGGGGTCCACTGTATAACTTACAATGTAGTTCAGAGGGCAGTTCATCACAGGAACTAAGCCACAGGTCCCAAGACCTACACAGCACGAGTACTGCGCCAAGCCAGTACTCTGCCCAATGCCTCCAACAGTCTCCTCCAGAGACTTCAGCAGCCTTCTCCCGAGCCCTGCACCCCAGCAGCAGCTCCGCTCGAAGTCTCTGCTCAGGAGCTCTGCACCCCAGCAGCAGCTCCGCTCGAATCTCCTGATCATGCTCTTCCTTGGGTTTTTTATGGTGGTCCAAGCACCCTCCACAACCACGTGTACGACCTGACGCCTAGGTCTGAGGCGCAAAAAACAAAAGACCTCAGACGTGGGCGTGGCTACAGACGTTTGCCAAGGCAAGGTGTGACCATATAATTGGTTAAATTAGGTCTCCCCAGAGACCTCACAAGCCCAGCTGGACTACATCACATCCCCTTTCTCCCCCAATTAAAATATCTGAGAACTAGGACAATTTGTCCTAGTTATTAGACTATTTTAATCCTAATCCCTTAAATCTATTACAATACAAGACAAAATTATACATAATACAATTATTCAACTACATATATTTCCCTCAACCTTCTCATCTACCACAAGGCAGCATAATCAGTACACCTGGCAGTTGGCCAGCATAATAGTCGCTCTCTGGTGCAAAGCCTCCTTACCTGTCATTTCTCCTTAAACCTAAATATCGGGCTCCAGTGCCTTCCCTACTTCTACTAGAAATGCACTAGCCAATGCTAGTCACCCTCGCACGTTAACCATTGGGCCAAACCTCTCTAGGCTTCTATGGCATGTAAAACTGCTCCAACGGGTTGCATTCTTTCAAGTAACTGCAACTGGACCACTTCACGACCACCAAGGTCGCATTTTCGGCACACTTCACATGCACACTACAACATCTGAAAATCGAGACAGGGCAGGCATCGCAGCTAAGACCTTCCATTATCCTATGCCACTACTAGGATTCACTGGCCTCATAAACAAGGCGGCCATAATCACTGGACCGTATTCAAGGTCCCCTTATTTCACACAGGTAACACTAACACTTCTGGCAAGTCAAAGTAGGCTGGGGACATCTCACACTCTCAATTGTCTCTCATGGCTGGCAGGGCATCCCCGCATACCGGTCGTACAGGTCGACCAGCAAGGCAGGATACGCCTCCATACCGCCCTTGAAAGCAGGCTGGTCCCAGCAGCTGGAGTCCATCTTCGTGGCTCACTTCCTTCCACATCTCCGAGGATGGCAACTCCTTCATAGTAGATTCTCCTGTCCTGGCACACCAGCCAGAATCCCTCACACACCACTGCAGCATCACCGCCATCTCCTCCTCTTGAGCTAGGCAGCATCGCAGCATCACAGCACGGCCACAGCATATCCATCATCACAGCACGGCCGTATCACAGCAGCACATAGCACGGCCCTATCAACAGGCAGCCCCATAGGGACGGCCGATCACACCCGCAGCAACCCCCAGCACGCGCGTAAAACACAGCAGCACACAGCACGGCCACAGCATTGCAGCACGGCTACAGCATCTCAGCACAGGCCACAGCATAGCAGCATGGCTACAGCATCTCAGCAGCATCACAGCAGCTGACATCAGCAGTAGCAGGCTATGGTCAGTTGCTTCGAGGTGAGGTGAGGTCACTTCAGGTCATCAACAGCAGGTGCGGTCACCCATCCCTGGCAACTGCGGGTAACTGGCGGTCCGCAGGCAATGGTCACAGAGGCTGGGTGACGCAGACACCCACTACACTGGATGACAGACCAGGGCAGCAATACATCTACTGGGGCACATCAGCTGGGTGACTGGGCATATCAGCTGGGTGACTGGGCACATCAGGTGGACAGCAATCATAGGCAACTCTTCAATGGGTGACAGTTGTGGGTGAGTCTTCCAAGGCGGGCTGGGTGACTTCTCATTCCTCTGTAAATATTCAATTTCGGCCAGTAATTGCTTCCCCCAAAAGTCTCACCCAAATACTGATATTCTCCACCATTTATCTCAAACCAACAACCAACTCCACCAAATATAATATTACACCCAAACAATTATTTAGACCCACCGTCAAAAAAGGACAGTTAAGGTCACTAGGATTATAATATCATACAGATATTCACTTTAGATTTTACACACACAAGAAAAAAAAAGTGGTAGCAAATGGTAGCATAACAAGTATAACCGAGCAGTCAAAAATAAGGCACATGGGACTGGTTCTACCCATAAAAATAATGAGAACCACCACCGCTTAGACACCATGTCATGTAGGGGGTAATGATTGAATAGGATATAAGTGGGGAATATGGGAGTAAGGGATTATGTAGGCAGGGGAGAGGCAGGCGAGGTGGTAGGAGTGAGATGATTAGCGGAGGTAGGTAGGTAATGACAGGTCAGTGGTGACCACCACGACACTCTCATTAACTCTACAATACTCACTAACATATGCCTCGCCCACTCTTCACTCATATATAAACATAATAAAATATAAGAAACAGGAATAGCAAATAACAGGGACAGTGAATATTATTATTCTACTCAAACACAGTTTATTATTAAGTCTTTGTACAATAATATATTTGGGAAAAGCACATTATTGTGGTTTAGATAAATGGGGTGATACACATAAGCAGTGAGACAGGGAATACAATTAGCTTGGCGAAACAGAATATAACTTACAATGTAGTTCAGAGGGCAGTTCATCACAGGAACTAAGCCACAGGTCCCAAGACCTACACAGCACAAGTAAATGCGCCAAGCCAGTACTCTGCCCAATGCCTCCAACAGTCTCCTCCAGAGACTTCAGCAGCCTTCTCCCGAGCCCTGCACCCCAGCAGCAGCTCCGCTCGAAGTCTCTGCTCAGGAGCTCTGCACCCTAGCAGCAGCTCCACTCGAATCTCCTGATCATGCTCTTCCTTGGGCTTTTATGGTGGTCCAAGCACCCTCCACAACCACGTGTACGACCTGACGCCTAGGTCTGAGGCGTCAAGAACAAAAGACCTCAGACGTGGGCGTGGCTACAGACGTTTGCCAAGGCAAGGTGTGACCATATAATTGGTTAAATTAGGTCTCCCCAGAGACCTCACAAGCCCAGCTGGACTACATCACAGCATCGGCTAATGCCAAAATCGGTAAAAGGCAAGTTTTTGAGGCAAAATATTGGCTCGGCTAACGCCCAATAACTCGGTTAAGGGCATTTGTCCTGAACGTGTCCATGCAGCCTGAGCCGCGGCTGCCCATCCACTCCATGTAGAGTGCCATTGTTTACAAGCCAGTGAGGAAGATTCCACACGTACATGTGATATATTTTGTATTCCATTGTTTTTAGTGCTTGTAACTGCTAAATATGCCACCATGGGTCCTAAGAAAGCTTCTAGTGCCAGCCCTGTGGTAAAAAAGGAAAGAAGCACAATAGAATTCAAGAAAAAACTCATAGCAAAGTACCGAAGTGGAGGAGGAAGAGAGAGGAGAATGTGCCTTCTGCAGTGATTCTATGATATGTACGATACTAAGGAAGCAGGTATCGATAAAGGTTATACAGTGGACCCCCGACATTTGATGGCATCGGCATTCGATAAATCTGGCATTCGATGCATTTTAACACAAAAATTTCGCTTCGGCATTCGATCGAAAACCCGCTATTCGATACAATTCGCACGAGACGTGTCCAGTGTTTACAAGCCATCTAAGGATACATTCACTACATTCCATATTATCCATATTATCACTGTTTTTGGTGCTTGTTTCTGCAAAATAAGTAACCATGGCCCCCAAGAAAGCTTCTAGTGCCAACTCTTCAAGAAAAAAGGTGCTAATGACTATTGAAATGAAGAAAAAGATACAGTTGTCCCTCGTTTTTCGTAGTTCTCGGGAATCATAGATTTTGGAAATCATAGGGATATTTTTGTATAAACATGGGCTCGCTAATCATAGGTTGACTCGCGAATAGTAGTTTGTCTGGGATGCATACGCACGGTGTGAGCCGGGGCGGCCTCCCTACCCAGCCAGTCTGGCGTTGTTTACCAGTGAACGAAGGTCCCCTCATGTGCTCCTACGAAATATTTCATAATATTCCACTCATTTTAGTGCTTGCAAGTAATAAATAAGCTACCATGGCTCCAAAGAAAGCTCCTAGTGCCAAGCCTGTGGTAAAGAAGGTGAGAAATACGATTGCATTTAAGAAAAACATCATTGAACAATATGAAAGTGGCACAAGTGCGGCCAAACTGGCCAGGATGTATAAGAAACCCTACACAACCATATGTTCCATAGTGGCCAAGAAAAAGGAAATCAAGGATGCTCTTGTTGCAAAGGGGCAACTATGCTGACAAAAATGAGATCACCAGTACTCGAAGATGTTTAGAAGTTATTATTGGTGTGGATAAACGAGAAACAATTAGCAGGAGATACTCTTATGACTTCGATTATTTGTGAACAGGCTAGGCAGTTGCACAACGATCTGGTAAAGAAATTGCCTGCAAATAGTGGTGATGTGAGTGAATTTAAGGCCAGCAAAGGTTGGTTTGAGAGATTTAAGAACCGTAGTGGCAAACACAGTGTGGTAAGGCATGGCGAGGCTGCCAGTTCAGACCACAAGGTGGCTGAAAAATATGTGCATGAATTCAAGGAGTACATAGAGGCTGAAGGACTGAAACCTGAACAAGTGTTCAATTGTGACGAAACAGGCCTCTTTTGGAAGAAAATGCCAAAGAGGACCTTCATTACACAGGAGGAAAAGGCAATGCCAGGACACAAGCCTATGAAAGACAGGCTGACGCTCATGTTCTGTGCTAATGCTAGTGGGGATTTCAAAGTGAAGCCATTACTAGTGTACCATTCAGAAAATCCCAATGTGTTCAGGAAAAACAATGTTATGAAGAGTAAATTGTGTGTGTTTTGGAAATCTAATAGTAAGGCATGGGTCACGAGGGAAATTTTCGTCGAGTGGTTAAATGGAGTGTTTGGCCCTAGTGTGAAGAATTACCTCCTGGAAAAGAAATTGGATCTCAAGTGCCTGCTAGTAATGGACAATGCACCTGCTCAATCTCCAAACTTAGATGACCTAATTTTCGAGGAGCTTGGGTTCATCACAGTAAAGTTCTTGCCCCAGAATACCACTCCTCTCCTCCAGCCCATGGACCAGCAGGTCATTGCAAACTTTAAAAAACTCTACACCAAAGCAATGTTTCACAGGTGCTTGACTGTGACCACAGACACTCACTTGACCCTAAGGGAATTATGGAGAGAACACCAGCATCCTACACTGCATAACCCTTATAGGTATGGCTTGGTAGGGAGTTACTACCAGGACTTTGAACTCTGCTTGGAGAAAATTGTGGCCAGATTGTGTCCACAAGAGGGATTTTGAAGGGTTTGGGATGGACCCTGATGAGCCTATGTCTGTTGTTAAATCAACTGTGGCACTGGGGAGTTCCATGGGGTTGGATGTGAGTTTGGAGGATGTGGAAGAGTTGGTGGAAGACCACAATGAAGAGCTCACCACTGAGGAGCTGCAAGAGCTTCAGCAGGAACAGCAACAGATCGCAGCTCAGAATCTTGCTGCAGAGGAGGAGGAAGAGAGATGGAAGAAGGTGCCTTCTTCAGAAATTAAAGAGATTTTTGCTATGTGGGGTAAGATGGAAAGATTTATGGAGAAACATCACCCTACAAGGTTGTTGCATGCCATGTTGGCAACATGTACAGTGACAAAGTCTTGGGCCATTTTAGGGAAGTGTTAAAGAGACGCAAGAAACAGAGCTCTCTCCAGTTATTTTGCGAGACAGGACTCCTGTGACTCTCAAGCTGGTCCTAGTGGCATTAAGAAACAGAGAAGAGAAGCAACCCCAGAAAACCAATTGGTACCTGAGGTGTTGCTGGAAGGGGACTTCCCTTCCAAACTGTAAACAATCCAATCTCTCTCCTCCTCCAGTTTCCCATACACTAAGAAGAATCTCCAATAAAGGTAAGTGTTACACTGTTAATGTTTCATTCATCATTTCCCATTGTATTGTTTATGTACTACATCTATATTTCATGTAAAAAAACTTTTTTGTTTTAATATTTCTGGGAGTCAGGAACGGATTAATTATATTTACATTATTTCTTATGGGAGAAATTGATTCGAAAATCATAGATTTCGATAATAGTAGCAACTTCAGGAACGGATTAACTACGAAAAACGAGGGACCACTGTAATTGCAAAGTACAAAAGTGGAGTGCATGTGTCGGAGCTGGCCAGGTTGTATAGTAAACCCCAATCAACCATCTCTACTGTAGTGAGCAGGAAAACGGCAATCAAGGAAGCTGTCATTGCAAAAGGTGCAACTTCGTTTTCGAAACAGAGATCGCTAGTGTTAAAAGATGTTGAGAGACTGTTATTGGTGCGGATAAATGAAAAACAGATAGCAGGAGATAGCATCACTCAAGTGATCATTTGTGAAAAGGCTAGGGAGTTGCATGATGATTTGGTAAAGAAATTGCCTGCAACTAGTGGTGATGTGAGTGAATTTAAGGCCAGCAAAGGTTGGTTTGAAAGATTTAAGAATCGTAGTGGCATACACAGTGTAGTAAGGCATGGTGAGGCTGCCAGTTTGGACCACAAAGTGGCTGAAAAATATGTGCATGAACACTAACACCATCCACACTCTCCCCTCCTCCCATTCCATCAATCATCATCAGATCTTCATTAAGGGTAAGTGTCAATTATTCTATTGTTATTAATAAAAAGGAAAAAAATTTTTTTTTTTTGTTTTGTAAAAAGGAAAAAAAATTTATTTATGTTTTTTGCATTTTTTGGAAACAACGGTTAGTTTAAAATTGACAAAGGCCAAACCCAAAATTTTTAAAAAAATAAATGTGAAAAAAACCCCTTCAAAACTAAAAAAAATTTCCCACCCCCCCCGTTCCCATCCCCAAAATTTCTCCAATTTTAGTTACCCTTGGAAATTTTTAATTTTTTTTTTTTGACTAAAAAAAATCAGAAAAATTTAAAAATTTTCTAAAAAAAAAATTTTTTTTTTTTTTCAATTTTTGGAAAAGAAAAATTTCAGGATTGGGTTTGACTCAAAGGGTTAATAGGAATGACTTTTTTAAAAATTAAAAGGGCCCCCCGGTGATTGCATGTTCGGGCCCCCGAAATTTTACCCATAACACCTCTGAAAATGGGGGGGAAGGGCAATATGGGAATTCATCAGGGGTTTTTTTCACCCTAAAAAGATTGAGAACCTTTTAAAATTGGGAAAAAAAAAAAATAGATTTTTGAAAAAAAGGGAAATTTTGGGAGGTTTTTTCTTTTTTTTTTTAAAGGGATTTGCATTTTTGGTTTTTGTGGGGGAAAATTTCCAGAAAAGGTGTTTTGATTTTTTTTAGAACAAAATGGCTAAATGAGTAAAGTGAGTTTTAAATTTTTGCCATATAAAAAATTTAAAAAAACCCCTACACTCAAACCCCTTTTAAAATCATCACAATTTGGGGGAATTTTACAATTTTTTTTTTAAAAAAGTTTTTTTTTTTTTTGGGGTTAAAAAAATTTCATTATTTTTTAATTTCCCAAAAGGAAATTTTTGGGGCCAAAACAAAATAGAAAAAAATTTTGTTTTTTTGGCCCGGATGCCTCGGGATTTACCCGGGGGGGGGGGGTTTTATATTTAAAAATTTTTTGGTTTTAAAATTTTTTAAATTTTTTTAAAACATTTTTTGTAAAAATTGAAATTTTTTGGGTTTTTTGTGTTCGAAAAAAAATAAAGTTTTTGAAAATTTGCTAAGTTTTGGTTTTGAAAAAAAAAATTGTAAAAAAACAAACCCCAAAAAATCCCTAAAATACGTGCCATCTTTGGACATAAGGTAAATTTTCCAAATTTTTTTTTTGTTTTATATTAAAAAAATTCTTGTTTTCAAAAAAAAATAAAAATTTTTTTTTTTTGAAAAAAAATTTGATAAATTTGGGCCGGACCTAAAAGGGTTTAATGTTTTGTTTCTTGTTTTTTCCTTATTGCCTGGGGTGAAAAATTTTCCCCTGCCTTGGGGTAAAGGGGACTCATCCCCCCTTTTGTATGAACAAAAAAGGAAAAAAAAAAATTTTAAAAAACTGGGATGCTTAATTTTGGTGATTTTATGGGAGTTGAAAGGTGTTGTGATTTTTATAAATAAGAAAGGGATGTCCGGGTAAGGGAAAAAAGTGGGGGTTGGTTTAGGGGGAAAAAAAGGGGTTAAGGGGAGTATTAGGGGGGAAAAAGGAAGTGAAAATTTGAAGATGGGGTTAGGGGGAAGAAATTTAAAGTTTTTTAAGGAAGGGGATTAAATGGGTTATCACAAATGGGAAAAATAAGTGTAGGGCACCGGGGAAAAAAAAAGTTAAGGGAAGAGATTTTGGGAAGAATTAAAATTCCAAATGTAAAAATTTTTCATTCCACTTAGGGGGGGGAAAAAATAAATTTTTTTTTAAATTAAAAGGGCAATTTTTCTGTTTATAAGACTCAAAAAAAAAAAAACCCTTTGGGCCCCATAATTCCCGAATATGACCAAAAAGTTGGCTCTGGTGCTCACCTGAGGGCAACAGAGTCCTGCCACTTGCAGAAGTGTTCCCATGCCCTTTTTTTCTCAATTTTAAATTTAATTTTTTAAAATTTTTTATGTTCTTTTTAAAAATTCAAATTTTATAGTTCTTGTGATTTCATAGCCATCTTTGTTTTAGCACTAAAATTAGGTATTTAAAGGTACAGAAATAGTCCAAAACACTGAATGTGAAAATTTTTTCCGCCCTTGGTCATTTATATTTGGGTGAAAAATTTTACAAGTTTTATAGGTCTCGCAAAGTTTTAGACACTCGGGTACTTGAAATCCTTTAAGCATGGGTTTATGATTCACTAAAAATGCTGAAGGGTAAGAATTTGGGTTTTAAATTGATGACATGCACGCTGCAGGGAACCCGGCTTTATTTGTTTTCACTGTTACACACAAACTGTTGTCGTCTGTCTCTGCTTATCTGTCTGTCTGCTCTGCTTTCTGTCTGTTGCTCTGCTTATTGACTGTCTGTCTACCGTGCATGCCTGAAGTATGTAAAAACTCCTTTAAGAAAGGGATTATGCAAATGCTGACCCCAGTGAAAAGATAAATGTCCTGTAACTTGCCTGGAAAATTTTTGGGTTTTCCCAGGTAATTTACACTATGTTAATAACTGAACTTATTGTACGTGAGGACAGAGAAGAGAATTTAGAAGATAACATGATTTAAAAAAAAGATATAGACAATAGGAAAAACAGGGGGCAGCCAGAGAAACCAAAAATACCAGCCCCGCCCGCCGTCTGCTGCATAATAAAAAATAAAAAAGAAGGAAAATGCAGAAGGCCCCATGGCCCCTGCAAGGGAGGGCCATGTCCCCCACTTTGACCAATGACCCACTAGTCAGGTAAACCCCTGAAAGGGAAAGGGGCATGGCATCAACCCATAGCACAACAGTCAGTTCCAACCACACCCACCCCCACCCAAAATCATGTATTTATCTAAATATTTTTACTTTCCTCTTAAAAGAGGGTGGGTTTAAAGTAACATGGCATCAGTGAATCCCTGGGATTTGCTTGTAGCATCAATTGAACTGGTGCTGCCAAAAGGGCAAGTGGTCCCCGATTTTTTTAAAACTGCACACAATGGTAGGGAGACTCATTCTTCATGGCCCATCACTCAGGCTATTGTCCCAAATTTTTAAGCAATGAAAAATAAAACTCGATTAGTTTTGGGTCTCTGTGCAAAGTTTATTATTTTGGACAGTTTAAGGGGTTAGCAAAAGTATAGGACCTTTGAACCAAAATGAGATAAGATAAGATTTCTTCGGTTTTTTTAACCCCCGGGGGTTTGCCTCCCCGGATAACCCCAAAAAAAGTCAGTGCATCATCGAGGATGTTAAATTATTTCCTTGGGGGGGCCCTTAATTTGTCCCCGGATGCGCCCTCACGCCAGTCGACTAACACCCAGGTACCCATTTTTGCTAGGTGAACAGGCAAAGGTTAAAGGGAAAAGGTCAAAAAGTTTCCACCCGCCGGGAATCGAACCCGGGCCCTCCGTGTGTGAAGCAGGAGCTTTAGCCACCAGGCCACTGGGTAGAAGACCTAAATACTAAAGTAGGAGAAACATTTAGAGGGTGTGGTAGGCAAGTTTAGGGTGCCAAGTGTAAATGATAATGGGAGCCCTTTGATTGAACTTTGTATAGAAAAGGGTTTAGTTATAGGTAATACATAGTCTAAGAAAAAGAGGATAAATAAGCATACAAGTCTCCCTCAACATTTGCATTTTCAACTTTCGCGGGCTTCACACATTCGTGAATTCCCAACTGTCAAATTCCCAACTGCCAAATTCCCAGCTGCCAAATCATATTTAAGTTTCCTGCCACCCACGAGTCCCTAATACCCTCCCTCCAACCCCCAAAACTGGCAGCCAGCCCTCCTACTACTCAGTGTGGTGAGTGTTTTGTTTGTTCATTATTTGCTATTAAACTACAGTATAAATAGTGTCAACCCATTCATGACTGAATATTGGAATGGCTACTCGGACAGGTACTGGACGGTGACATCAATCAATCAATCAATCAAGTTTATTCTCTATAATGGTTACAATGCGGAGCTTACAGATTTTGGATATTGTGTGGTTTACATGTTATAAAATACTAGTTACAGAGGGGGCCACTAGGACACCTAGCATGGCTAGGCATTTCGGGCAGATTTAGATTAATTCTTAACATTAAATTCTTACAGATTGTGGTATTAAGGCTAAGTGACTACATTATAATTTGTGAGTTTAGCGATGTGAATACTTTTGATTTTGCACACTCATATGTTTACTCTTGAACACGGCAAAGAATCAAACAATTCTGCTACTGCTAATAATAATAATAATAATAATACGATAGCACTGAAGGAAATTGTACAAAAATATGAGGGTTAAAGGAGTGGTGGAAGAAGAGGTTGAGGCATCGTCAGTCAGTGTGGCTTTGTTTATGCTGGAGTGAGCATTAGTCTCCCCTCTCTTCCAAACATTTCACAATAATTCACTGTGTTTGGCGCTTGTAGATAAGTGTGACTGGAGTGGTAGAGGCAGCGGTTGAGGTAGTGGTTGAGGCAGTGGTTGAGGCAGTGGTTGAGGCAGCAGTTGAGGCAGTGGTTGAGGAAGTGGTTGAGGCTGTGGGTGAGGAAGTGGTTGAGGAAGTGGTTGAGGCAGCAGTTGAGGCAGTGGTTGAGGCAGCAGTTGAGGCAGTGGTTGAGGCAGCAGTTGAGGCAGTGGTATTAAGATATGGGTTACTAATAATAATAATACACATTATTAACAACATGTATTATTATTAATAATAACATGTTATTAAAAACCACTCCCTCAACTACTGCCTCCACCACTGCCTCTACCACTGCCTCTACCAATGCCTCTACCACCGCCTCTACCACCGCCTCTACCACCGCCTCTACCACCGCCTCTACCACTGCCTCTACCACTGCCTCTACCACTGCCTCTACCACTGCCTCTACCACTGCCTCAACCACTGCCTCAACCACTGCTTCAACCACTGCCTCTACCACTGCTTCAACCATTGCCTCAACCATTGTCTCTGCCACTGCCTCAACCACTGCCTCTACCACTCCAGTCATACTCAATCTACAAGCACCAAACACAATGAATTATTGTGAAATGTTTGGAAGAGAGCGGAGATTAATACTCACTCCAGCATAAACAAAGCCACACTGACTGACGATAGGCTTCAACCACTTCTTCCACCACTGCTTCAACCCTCGTATTTTTGTACTATTTCCTTCTTCAATTCTATCGTATTAATAATAATAATAATAATAATACGATAGAATTGAAGAAGGAAATTGTACAAAAATACGAGGGTTGAAGCAGTGGTGAAAGAAATGGTTGAGGTATTGTGAGTCAGTGTGGCTTTCTTTATGCTGGAGTGAGCATTAGTCTCCACACTCTTCCAAACATTTCACAATAATTCATTGTGTTTGGTGCTTGTAGACTGAGTGCGACTGCTACATAATTAACCATGGACCCAAAGAAACTTGCTAGTGCCAGCCCTTTGGTAAAGAAAATGAGAAACACCATATAACTGAAGAAAGAAATTGTACCAAAATATGAGCAGTGCACTGCAGTGGTTGAGGCACTGCTGGAGGCAGTGGTTGAGGTAGTGGTATTTAATAACATACACATTATTAAACCATAACATGTATATATTTAGTACAATATTTTACAACATTTTCATGTATTTTATGATTGTTCATGGTTCAACAAGTTAAGGAAGCAGTATTGTATTATATTTCCCTACAATGTATTGGGGCACCAAACATTCACGATTTTTCAACATTCGTGAGGCTCTTGATCCCCTAACCCTCGCGAATGTTGAGGGAGACCTGTACAAGATATGATGTAGGGCATAATGACAGAAGTTTGTTGCACTACATACTGGTAGATAAAAGACTATTTAGTAGACTTCAGGATGCACATGTTTATAGAGGGGCCACAGATATATCAGATCACTTTTTAGATGTAGCTACAGTGAGAGTAAAAGGTAGATGGATACAAGGAAAATAGAAGTAGCAAGAAAAAGATAGGAGGCATTTAGGGTAAGATATAAACAATTATTGGAGGATAGATGGGCTAGTGAGAGTATAGGCAATGGGGTCGAAGATGTATGAGGTAGGTTTAAGAATGTAGTGTTAGAGTGCTCAGCAGAAGTTTGAGGTTACAGGAAAGTGGGTGCAGGAGGGAAGAAGAGCGATTGGTGGAATGATGATGTAAAGAGAGTAGTAAGGGAGAAAAAGTTAGCATATAAATTTTTTTACAAGGTAGAAGTGATGCAAGGAGGGAAGAGTGTATAGAGAGAAAGAGAGAGGTTAAGAGAGTGGTTGAAGCAATGTAAAAAGAGAGCAAATGAGAGAGTGGGTGAGATGTCATCAACAAATTTTGTTGAAATAAGAAAAGTTTTGGAGATTAATAAGTTGGGGAAGCCTAGGGAACAAATGGATCTGACAGTTAACCCTTTCGGGGTCAAGGCCCAAAAATCTGAAGGGGTCCCCCCAGTGCCCAAAAAATTTTAAAAAAAAAAAAAATAGTTTTTTCTTACAGAAATTAAGGGTAATATTTTTGTAAAGGTAATAAAACAAAAAAAAAACTCTGATCAGAAACTTACCGGATACACGGTGGAAATTTTGACCCAAAATGACTGGGTGGCACAATTCGCGACTTCCGCAAAATCGCATTTTTTTTTATTTACGTTTTTTATGTTTTTCTTTTTTTTTCTAATTTTTTTTTTTTTTTCTGTAACATTTGGGGCCTGTGAGAAAATCAATTTTTTTGTATAAGTGTACACTATTGTATTAAACAAAATAACTGCCAATTTTTTTTTATCATTATATTTGTTAAAAAACTTTTTAAAGCTTTTTGAAACAAAATGAGAAAATATTAGTGGGGTTATTGTTTGAATACAAGTACCATTAGTACCATAGGGTACAAGGGGTCCCATAGGTGCAATGGTACCATAGAGAAAATGGGAAAATAGGACCATTTGGGCAATGGACTTATGGTACATTCACCATATGGTACATTGAACCAATTTTTAAAACCAACAGTTCTTTGTCCCAATTGTCTATAGGGTCGTTGTATTCAACAAAATAAACCCCCTAATTTTTATCATTTTTATTTACAATAATTGTTTACAAAAAAAAATAGCAAAAATGTATTTTATAATGTTCTGTTAATTTTACAAATGTACAGTCATTTCGACATGTTCCAGAGGTGGATGACAAAGCCTTTGTCTTGGGAAACTCCCCGAGTCCTACACTTGTGTTTGCACTCACTCGGGTTTGGGTGGGGTCGGGCATCACATCTCCAAATGACCCCAAAAGGGACTGGTATTGTATGTTCATGGACCATGTGGGACATTTTTACATATGGGATAGGGACCATACAGTACAGGGTACCATATTTTCGGGTACCATATAGCAGGGTACCTAGGTGCAGGGTACCATATGATGCAGGATCAAAATGATGCAGGATACCATACAGTACAGGATACCATATGGTGCAGGATACATATGATGCAGGGGACCATATGGGGAAGGGTTATATGCGGAGGGGCAAAAGGTGCAGAGTACCATATGGGACTGGTACCATTGGTGCAGGGTACCATATGGTGCAGGGTACCATATGGGCAGGGTACCTATGGAAGGGTACCAAGGGGCAGGGGACCACAGGTGCAGGGCCAATAGCAGGGTACCATATGGTCGGGGACCATGCAGTACAGGACCCATATGGTACAGATACAAGGATCTCTATTGAAAAAACCACCCTACTTTTTTGGGTTACCCAGGATTTTTTACAAAAGCTGCTATGTAAACTCTATGTAACGTATTTTTGTACAACTGAATAAAATTACTCAAGTGCATTGGCATTTTAAGTTTATTTAGCTACACAAATAAAGTTACATAGATTTCTACAAGCACATATTTTTGGAGAACTAAGATAACCCAAAAAAGTCTGACAGACTTTTTTTCCATTAGGGTCCCTTTCCCCGTACAAATTTGGGACAAAGTACCATATTACATTGACCATATGGTCGATTGTACCAAACATCATTGTAACATGGCACCCCTTGTATTAGGTACAAAAGTACCAATGGTTCAAAACCATAGAATTCCCCTTCAATCCACTTCCACATGTTAGAGTAGGGGTTTGAAGGGATCAGAATTCGCCTGGAGAGTGAGTGGGGGGTGAGAGTTTTCCCTTTCTGCCAGGCATGAAGAACAAAACTATTTTGGGGGGTTCCCACAATCCATGCAGGGCCCCGATTTTTTTTTATATGGGACACTGACCACCCAGACCCCTTCTTCAGATGTAGGCCTACGCCTTTTCTCGCGCTGAATTTTACGCCCCTAGAATTTTGGCTAGACTACTGTTTTTGGGCCCTCAAAAAAAGCAGTAGATCTACGGCTGGACCCTAAAGGTGTTAAAAAAAGGGGGAGAGTTATTAAAAAGGAGAGTTAGAAGATTGGGGAAAAGGAGGGAATATTTTTAGGGAAATGTTTAAAAGTTGTGAAGATTTGGAAAACTGTGATTTCGTTATAGGGAAAGGAGGAAAGACACTTTTTTGGAGTGAGGAAGAGCCAGGTGTGGAGTGTGGGGGAAATTCGGAGGGAGTGGGTGAAGAAAAAGGGGGTAAGGCAGCTGGGGTTGTAGGATAAAGTAGAAATTTAAAACAGGGGGGGTTTGGTTGGTGCTATTATTTAAAAAAGATGGAAAGGGTTAAAGGGACCCCGGGATTGGCAAAAGCGTGCATATTCCCTTTTTACAAAAACAAAGGGGGCAAAAAGGGCAAAAATTATAGGGGGAATAAGTCCACGAGTATACCTGGTAAAGTGTATGGGTAGAGTTATTATTGAAAGAATAAGAGTAAGATGGAGAGTAGGATAGCAAATGAACAAGGAGGCTTTAAGAAAGGTAGAGCGAGTGTAGACGAAGTGTTTACAGTGAAACGTGTAGGTGAACAGTATTTAAATAAGGCTAAAGAGGTTTTTGTGGCATTTATGGATTTGGAAAAGGTGTATGAGGTGCATAGGGGGCCAATGTGGCAGATATTGCAGGTGTATGGTATAGGAGGTAGGTTACTGAAAGCAGTGAAGAGTTATTACGGGATAGTGAGGTTCAGGATAGAGTAGGAGGGAGAGTGGGAGATTGTTTTACAGTAAAAGTAGGCTGTGTGATATCACCATGGTTGCACAATATATTTATAGATGGGGATATAAGAGAAATGAATGCGAGGGTCTTGGCAGGAGGTGTGGAGTTAATAGATAAAGAATCAAACATAAAGTGGGAGTTGTCACAGTTGCTCACTGCTGATGACACTGTACTTGGTGGATGAATTTGGTAGGGTATGTAAAAGAAGAAAATTTAAAGTGAATATAGGAAAGAGCAACATGATGAAGAAAAAAAAAAGATTAGGAAATGAAAGACTGGATATCAGGCAGGAGGGAGAGAGTATGGAAGAGGTGAATGTATTCAGATATTCAGGAGTGGACAAGAGAGAGACATACATGATAATATACACTTGGAAGGTCCTGGAGGGATTGGTACCAAACCTGCACACAAAAATCACTCCCTATGAAAGCAAAAGTCTCGGCAGGGGATGCAACATTCCCTTAATCAAAAGCAGGGGTGCCACAAGTACAATGAGAGACAACACAATAAGTGTCCAGGGCTCAAGACTGTTCAACTGCATCACAGCATACATAAGGGGGATTACCAATAGACCCCTGGCTTTCTTCATGAAGGCATTGGACAGGCACCTAAAGTCAGTACCTGACCAACAGGGCTGTAGTTCGTACGCCAGATTGCGTGCGGCCAGCAGTAACAGCCTGCTTGATAAAAGCCTAATCCACAATGCAGCCTGGTCTCAGACCGAGCTGCGTGGGCGTTGACCCCCGAAACCCTCACCAGGTAAACTCTAGGTAAACCCTGGGTTATACTGGGGGGATAAATAACTACCCCAGGTTATCATGGGTGAGTAACTCACTACCCTAGGTCATCCTGAGTGGCTAACACTAACTACGTACTTGGATCATCCTGGGTGGCTAACACTAACTACTTGGATCATCCTGAGTGGCTAACACTAACTACTTGGATCATCCTGGGTGGCTAACACTAACTATTTGGATCATCCTGAGTGGCTAACACTAACTACTTGGATCATCCTGGGTGGCTAACACTAACTACTTGGATCATCCTGGGTGGCTAACACTAACTACTTGGATCATCCTGGGTGGCTAACACTAACTACTTGGATCATCCTGAGTGGCTAACACTAACTACTCTGGATCATCCTGAGTGGCTAACACTAACTACTCTGGATCATCCTGGGTGGCTAACACTAACTACTTGGATCATCCTGAGTGGCTAACACTAACTACTCTGGATCATCCTGGGTGGCTAACACTAACTACTCTGGATCATCCTGGGTGGCTAACACTAACTACTTGGATCATCCTGGGTGGCTAACACTAACTACTTGGATCATCCTGGGTGGCTAACACTAACTACTTGGATCATCCTGGGTGGCTAACACTAACTACTTGGATAAATCCTGGGTGGCTAACACTAACTACTTGGATCATCCTGGGTGGCTAACACTAACTACTTGGATCATCCTGGGTGGCTAACACTAACTACTTGGATCATCCTGGGTGGCTAACACTAACTACTTGGATCATCCTGGGTGGCAACAACTAACTACTTGGATCATCCGAGGGGGCTAACAATAACTACTTGGATCATCCTGGGTGGCTAACACTAACTACTTGGATCATCCTGGGTGGCTAACACTAACTACTCTGGATCATCCTGGGTGGCTAACACTAACTACCCTGGGTTATCCTGGATGGATAACACTCACTACCCTGGGTTATCCTGGATGGCTAACACTAACTGGGCTTATCCTGGGTGAATAACACCCACTACACTAGGTTATCCTGGGAGGATAACACTCCTTACCCTCGGTTATCCTGGGTGGATAACATTCCTTACCCTGGGTTATCCTGGGTGAATAACTCACTTCCCTGGGTTATCCTGGGTGCATAACTCACTACCCTTGGTTATCCTTGGTAGATGACACTTAGTACCCTGGGTTATACTCCGTGGATAACACTCAGTACCCAGGGTTTTCCTGCGTGGATAACACTCAGTACCCTGGGTTATCCTGGGTGGATAACACTCACTACACAGGGTTATCCTGGGTGGACAACTATCAGTACCCTGGGTTATCCTGGGTGGATAACTCAGTACCCTGGGTTATCCTGGGTGGATAACACTCGGTACCCTGGGTTATCCTGGGTGGATAACTCACTACCCTGGGTTATCCTGGGCGGATAACTACCAGTACCCTGGGTTATCCTGGGTGGATAACTCAGTACCCTGGGTTATACTGGGTGGATAACACTCAGTATCCTGGTCTACCCTGGGTGGAAAACACTCAGTACCCTGGGTTATCCTGGGTGGATAACATTCACTACCCTGGGTTATCCTGGGTGGATAACACTACCCTGGGATATCATTGGTGGATAACACTCACTACCCTTGGTTATCCTGGGTGGTTAACACTCACTATCCTGGGTTATCCTGGGTAGATAACATTCACTACCCTTGGTTATCCTGGGTGGATAACACTCACTCCCTTGGGTTATCCTGGGTGGATAACAGTCAGTACCCCTGGATTATCCTGAGTGGATAACGCTCACTACGCTGGGTTTTCCTGGGTGGATAACGCTCACTATTATGGGTTATCCTGGGTGGATAACACTAACCTGGGTTATCCTGGATGGATTACACTCACTACCCTGGGTTATCCTTGTTGGATAACACTCACTACCCTGGGTTATCCAGGGTGGAAAACACTCATTACCCTGGGTTATCGTGGGTGGATAACACTCACTACCCTGGGTTATCCTGGGTGGATAATACTCACTATCCTGGGTGGATAATACTCAATATCCTGGGATATCCTATGTGGATAACACTCACTACCCTGGGTTATCCTGGGTGGATAACACTCACTACCCTGGGAGGATAACTCACTACCCTGGGTTATCCTGGGTGGATAAAACTCACTACTCTGGGTTATCCTGGGTGGATAACACTCACTAACATGGGTTATTCTGGGTGGATAACACTCACTATCCTGGGTTACCCTGGGAGGATAACACTCAGTACCCGGGGTTATCCTTGGTGGATAACACTACCCTTGGTTATCCTGGGTTGATAACACTCACTATCCTGGATTATCCTGGGTAGATAACACTCACTACCTTTGGTTATCCAGGGTGGATAAAACTCACTCCCATGGGTTACCCTGGGTGGATAACACTCAGTACCCTGGGTTATCCTGGGTGGATAACACTCACTACCCTAGGTTACCCTGGGTGGATAACGCTCACTATTATGGGTTATCCTGGGTGGATAACACTATCCTGGTTTATCCTGGATGGATAACATTCACTACCCTGGGTTATCCTTGTTGGATAACACTCAAGTCCCAATATGACTCAGTTTTTAGCAAGCCGCTAACCAGACTGAGAGTCGAAGATCAAAATGAATTTTTTATGAGAGAGCCACAAAATTTGATTAACACAAGCCTATCCGATGTTATCCTGACGCCAAATGACTTCGAACAGGCGATAAATGACATGCCCATGCACTCTGCCCCAGGGCCAGACTCATGGAACTCTGTGTTCATAAAGAACTGCAAGAAGCCCTATCACCGAGCCTTTTCCATCCTATGGAGAGGGAGCATGGACACGGGGGTCGTCCCACAGTTACTAAAAACAACAGACATAGCCCCACTCCACAAAGGGGGCAGTAAAGCAACAGCAAAGAACTACAGACCAATAGCACTAACATCCCATATCATAAAAATCTTTGAAAGGGTCCTAAGAAGCAAGATCACCACGCATCTAGAAACCCATCAGTTACACAAACCCAGGGCAACATGGGTTTAGAACAGGTCGCTCCTGTCTGTCTCAACTATTGGACCACTACGACAAGGTCCTAAATGCACTAGAAGACAAAAAGAATGCAGATGTAATATATACAGACTTTGCAAAAGCCTTCGACAAGTGTGACCATGGCGTAATAGCGCACAAAATGCGTGCTAAAGGAATAACAGGAAAAGTCGGTCGATGGATCTATAATTTCCTCACTAACAGAACACAGAGAGTAGTCGTCAACAGAGTAAAGTCCGAGGCAGCTACGGTGAAAAGCTCTGTTCCACAAGGCACAGTACTCGCTCCCATCTTGTTCCTCATCCTTATATCCGACATAGACAAGGATGTCAGCCACAGCACCGTGTCTTCCTTTGCAGATGACACCCGAATCTGCATGACAGTGTCTTCCATTGCAGACACTGCAAAGCTCCAGGCAGACATCAACCAAATCTTTCAGTGGGCTGCAGAAAACAATATGAAGTTCAACGATGAGAAATTTCAATTACTCAGATATGGTAAACATGAGGAAATTAAATCTTCATCAGAGTACAAAACAAATTCTGGCCACAAATAGAGCGAAACACCAACGTCAAAGACCTGGGAGTGATCATGTCGGAGGATCTCACCTTCAAGGACCCTAACATTGTATCAATCGCATCTGCTAGAAAAATGACAGGATGGATAATGAGAACCTTCAAAACTAGGGAGGCCAAGCCATGATGACACTCTTCAGGTCACTTGTTCTATCTAGGCTGGAATATTGCTGCACACTAACAGCACCTTTCAAGGCAGGTGAAATTGCCGACCTAGAAAATGTACAGAGAACTTTCACGGCGCGCATAACGGAGATAAAACACCTCAATTATTGGAGCGCTTGAGGTTCCTAAACCTGTATTCCCTGGAACGCAGGAGGGAGAGATACATGATTATATACACCTGGAAAATCCTAGAGGGACTAGTACCGAACTTGCACACAAAAATCACCCACTACGAAAGCAAAAGACTTGGCAGACGATGCACCAAACCCCCCAATGAAAAGCAGGGGTGTCACTAGCACGTTAAGAGCCCATAAAAAAAGTGTCAGGGGCCCGAGACTGTTCAACTGCCCCCCAGCCACATAAGGGGATTACCAACAGACCCCTGGCAGTCTTCAACTGGCCTGGAAAAGCACCTAATCAGTTCCGGATCAGCCCGGGGGGTGGCTCGTATGTTGTTTGCGGCAGCCCCAGCAACACCGGTTTATCAGGCCTATCCACCGGAGCCTGGTCTCAGCCGGGCCGCGGGGGCGTTGACCCCCCGGGAAATCTCTCCAGGAAAATCCAGGTAAACTACCATGGGTTATCCGGGGATACAAATTACCCCGAGTTTTCCGGTGGGAATGCTCACTAAACACTGGTTTATCCTGGGTGGTAACACCACTACCCTGGGTGGTAAAATCACACCCGGGGTTTTCCTGGGTGGGTAACTCACAACCCCGGGTTTAAAAGAGTGGGTAACACTCACTCCACTGGGTTATCCCGGAGGATAAACTCAAACCCGGGGTTTTCCTGGGGGGGTAACACACTACCCGGGGTTATCCTTGGGGGGATAACACTCAATACCCTGGTTTCCGGGTGGATAAATCATACCCTGGGTTATCGGTGGGTAAACTCAACCCCCGGGGGATCCTGGGGGGTAATGCTTCCTGGGTTACCTATGTGGATACCTCATTACCCCGCCCTTTTTTTCCTGGGGGGAAACACTCACTACAAGGGTTTTTAACAAACCCCAAACCCCGGGTTATCCTGGGGGGAAAAACTACTACCCCGGGTTAAATGGGTGGACAAAAACAAAAAAATCGATTATCCGGGTGGATAACACTCAGTCCCCGGGGTTACCTGGGCTAACACTCACTACCCTGGGGTTATCCTGGGTGGAAAAACACTACCCGAGTTATCCTGGTGTATAACACTCACAACCCCGATTTTTGGGGTAAAACACTCCTACCTGGGTATCCTAGGTAGAAAACTCCTCCCCGGGGTTACCCGGGTGGATAACACTCCACCCGGGTTATCCTGGTGGAAACATCACACCCCGGGTTTTCCTGGGGAACAACACTCACTACCCTTTGGGTTTTCCCGGTGGGAAAAAACCACTCCCCTGATTACCTGGGGTTTTTAAAACCAGACCCTAGGGTTTTCCGGTGGATAAAAGTACACGGGGAAACCTTGGTGGAGAAAATACCCGAGTTATCCCCGGGGGATAACAACCCGGGTTATCCTGGGGGGATAACACTCGACCCCCCGCGTTATCCTGGGTGGATAAAACTCAGTACCCGGGGTTTTCATGGGTGGATAACATCAGTACCCTGGGGTTTTCCGGGGGTATAACATCAGTACCCAGGTATCCCCGGGGGGGTAACGTAACTGGGATATCCTTGGTGGAGAACACTACCGGGTTATCCCAGGGGGATAACAGTACCCCGGGGGTTTTCCTGGGTGGATAAAATCAGCACCCTGGGGTTATCCGGGGGGATAACACTTAACCCTGGTTTTCCTGGGGGGGATAAACTCAGTACCCTGGGTTACCTGGGTGGATAACACTCAGTACCCTGGGGTTTTCCTGGGGGGATAACACTCGTACCCCGGGGTTTTCCTGGGTGGTAACAC
>NC_069479.1:1361459-1383195 GCF_026875155.1 Cherax quadricarinatus
GGCCTTTCGAGTGAGTGATTTTCGTGTGCAAGTTCGGTACTAGTCCCTCTAGGATTTTCCAGGTGTATATAATCATGTATCTCTCCCTCCTGCGTTCCAGGGAATACAGGTTTAGAAACCTCAAAGCGCTCCCAGTAATTGAGGTGTTTTATCTCCGTTATGCGCGCCGTGAAAGTTCTCTGTACATTTTCTAGGTCGGTAATTTCACCTGCCTTGAAAGGTGCTGTTAGAGTGCAGCAATATTCCAGCCTAGATAGAACAAGTGACCTGAAGAGTGTCATCATGGGCTTGGCCTCCCTAGTTTTGAAGGTTCTCATTATCCAACCTGTCATTTTTCTAGCAGATGCGATTGATACAATGTTATGGTCCTTGAAGTTGAGATCCTCCGACATAATCACTCCCAGGTCTTTGACGTTGGTGTTTCGCTCCCAGCTTATATCGGTTAGGACTTGGTTTACTTGGTCCCACTTTATGTTTTTGTTATTGAAGTTGAATTTGGTGAATGCTCCCTCGTGACTAGTCTCATTTTGTCGGTCTGGGGCTCCTCGCATACATGTCTGAGCCTCAATTATGTTGTGATCTGAGTATATTGTTTTTGATATGGTGACATTTCTTATCAGATCATCATTGTTAGTGAATATGAGGTCTAGTGTATTCTCCAGTCTAGTGGGCTCTATTATTTGCTGGTTTAAATTGAATTTTGTGCAGAGATTTAAAAGCTCGTGTGAGTGTGAGTTTTCATCAGAGCTGCCTCCTGGTGTTATTACTGCAACAATATTATTTGCTATATTCCTCCATTTTAGGTGCCTTAAGTTGAAATCCCCCAGGAGCAAGATGTTGGGTGCAGGAGCTGGAAGATTTTCCAGACAGTGGTCAATTTTTAACAGCTGTTCCTGGAATTGCTGGGATGTTGCATCCGGAGGCTTGTAGACTACCACAATGACTAGGTTTTGGTTCTCGACCTTTACTGCTAAAACTTCCACTACGTCATTTGAGGCATTAAGCAGTTCTGTGATAGTACTTGTGACGCTTTTTTGTATATAAAGGGTGGTAAGGTATTTAAATCTCCTGCCTTGTTTTTCAGTGCGTTGATAATAAGGGAGACTTCGTATGGGTTAGTCGGAGCTAGGAACAGTGTGTTCGGGTAGTTGCCAGTGAGGTAGTCATTTGGTGGGGTATCTGAGCTTGGGATATTATTGGCAAGGTTTTGACCTATAGTGGAGAAGAAATCATTGAGTTTGTTTGCTGTTTCTGTTGGTGGGAGTTGGGGTTCATCTGATTTTGCTAATTTATTTCGCTATGTCGTGATATCTTTTTTGTTCCCAGAATTTCTGATAGGTCTTCCAGGTCTTTTTTATATCACCTCGTGAGTTTGGATAATCTGTTCTCATAATACAATTTTTTTGCCCTTCTTATCAGCTGGTTAGGATTGACGAGTAACGTTTTGTTTGGTCTCTGGTTATGTGACCCATTCTGTACTGTTTTTTTATATCGGTGTTTTGTATTTATGGATTTGAAATGCCCGGGTGTTAGCCAGGGACTGTTCAGTCTCTAGCTGTCATCTGCTTAGTTTTTTTAGGGCAGTGCTTGTTATAAAAGGTATTGGGTCCCTTTTTTAGAAAATTATTAAAACATTCATCAATATCTGTATAATTTCTAGCTCAGTGTGCCAGTCAATGTTTGTTACTGCTGTTGTTTAAGTTATTAATGGCTGCCTCATTGTGAAGTCTGAAGGTGACTTTAGTAGTGTCTTGGGGTATTTTACGAAGAGTTGTTATGAGGAAAGTAGGAAAGTTGTGTCATATGCCTTCTCAAGGTCAAAAAATATGGCAATAACTGAGTGGTTATTCGCAAAGGCATTACGAACATTCGTATCCAAGCATAGTAAGGGGTCTATGGTAGAACGTCCCTTACGAAAGCCATATTGATGAGCGGAGAGACTGTTGTGTGTCTCTAAATACCACACTAAACGTCTATTTACTAGGCATTTCCATCACTTTGAAAACTGCACTGGTAAGAGCAATGGGATGATAGTGGGAGGTTTCATGTCCCGTAGTGCCTGGTTTGTGGAAAGGGAGAACAATAGCGGATTTCCACAGCTATGGAAGAACTCCTTGTGACCAAATAAGATTGTAAAGGCATAATAGGACTGCAAGGGCTGACTGATGTAAATGTTGTAGCATACGAATATGAATTTCGTCGGGCCCAGCTGCCGATGATCGGCAAGCTGAGAGTGTTGCCTCCAGTTCTTGAAGTGTAAAAGGCCCATTATACTGTTCTTCTCTGAGAGAAGACAAGTCCAATGGTGCTAACTCTCTGGCAGACTTTGAGGAAAGAAATGAGGGGCATAGATGGAGTCCCTGAGAAATATGGGCCAGATGATTGCCAATTTCATTGGCAACATCTAGTGGGTTTGCTATATCAACACCGGCAACCCGCAGAACAGGAGCCGGGTCAGGAGAATATTTACCACTCAGTTTTCGTACTTTTTTCCAGACTGCACTCATAGAGGAAGCAGAGGTGATGGTGGAGACATAATCTTGCCAGCAAGTGCATTTAGCATCACGGATGACACGGCGAGTGATTGCACGCTTCTGCTTAAAATCAAGAAATCTCTCTGTGGTTCTATTGTACCGGTACCTGCCCCATGCAGCGCATTTCAAACGTACTGCACGAGCACAAGCAGGAGACCACCAAGGCACGCATTTCTGAGAATGCCTGCCCGAAGTTTGGGGTATAGAATGAGAAGCTGCAGTTAAAATGGAGGATGAGAAGAGGTGTAAAAGCTCATCGATGGAAGACAAAGAAGGAACTTCTCTAAAAACAGTTAGCTGTGAGTAAAGGTTCCAATTTGCCTGATCAAATTGCCAGTGTGGGATGCGAAGAGGTGGTGAATATGAAGGGGAAGTAAGAATGATTGGGAAATGATTGCTGTCATGTAAGTCCGGGAGAACAGACCAAGTGAAGTCTAATGCGGTGAAGGAAGAGCAGACTGAGAGATCGATGCAAGAGTGTGAGTCCGAGGATGAAAATGGGTGTGAGTACCTGTATTTAAAACATGGAGGGGGTGGGTGGCAAGAAAAGCCTCTAACTGAATGCCACGGGAATCACAGTGAGACCCCCCATAGGAAATGGTGGGCATTAAAATCACCAAGTAGCAGAATCGATGGCGGTAATGATGAAACAAGAAAGGCAATATCCTGAATAGATAATGCCCGAGAAGGAGAGAGATATAAAGAACAGAGCGTATACCACCTATGCAAGTGGATACGGGCTGCTGTGTAATGCAGCGAAGTACGAACAAATAGCTGATGGTATGGAATATCAGTGCGTAGAAGAAGGGCACTTTCATTAAAGGTCCCATCAGGAAAAGGATCTGAAGAATACAATAAATTATAGCCTGAGATGGGAGAGATAACAGCAGAGTGTAATTTTGGTTCCTGTAAGCAAACACCAACAGGGGAAAACTGGGAGAGTAACATCTGAAGCTCACCCCAATTACCCCTGAGGTCGTGTATATTCCACTGTAAATAGGCCATGATTGGCAATGACAAAGATACCTGAAATCCACAGGTAAGGGTTCCTATGGACAAGAGGGGTTAGAAAAGTCCACATGCGGAGGCAGTGGAAAACGTGCAAGCAGTGAAGGAATGGTGCGCTGTGAAGAAAGGAGTTGCGCAGAGGGAGCAGGGGAAGAGAAGGAGCAGAGGGTGGATCATGTACATTGATGGTTTGGTCTCTGCAATATATTCAGAGATTGCTTCAAGTGTTTCGGAATTCAGAGACGTCGTATGGGAACAATATTGGAAATGGTAGGGGAGGATGATAAAGATTGGAACTGTATTGAACTGTACCAAGGTGGGGAGGTGAAAGGGGTGGAGGAACTGAGAAGCGTGGAAGGAGACAGAAGAGGCAGAAACCTGGAAGGTGGCAGAAGAGGAAGAAACTTGGGAGGGAACAGGGGAGGAAGGTACAGTACGAAGAGGAGGGTGAACCTCTACACTTGTAACAGAGCCAGTGAGAGGGGGAGAACCAGGTACAGAGACAGGGAAGGTAAAATGAGGAAGTGGAAGATGGGTAGGAGGTGTTAACGGACCTTTTTCTGACTTTTGAGAAGAAGAGGGACGATTGGGAGGAGGTGTCATACGAGATCTCGTCGCTACTGAGGCTTGTGAGAGAGAACACAAAGAAGCGAGTTCAGACTGAGGCATTGAAGTAGGGACGTCTGAGCCCAGGACAGCAAAAGAATTAGATACAGGAGTGACTATGGGAGAGGTAACCACAGAGGTGGGTGCAGAAGATGGGATACCAGAAGTAGGGGGGATGTTTTGAAACACGGGAATAAGAAACACGAGGTAGTCTCCCTTGGAGGCGGAGATGAGAAACTGCCATGGCATAAGGGAGACCTTCTGCCTCTTTGAGGTAACAGATTTCCCGCTCATTTAGGTAGACTTGACAACAGCGAGAGTACGAAGGGTGAGCCTCATGACAATTAAGGCAAGAGGGAGTTTGATTGCAAGACGTATTAGAATGGTCATCGGCACCACAGACTGGGCATTCGGCGATAGATTTGCATATTCACGATGGCCAAATTGCCAGCAATTTCTACACTGTTTGCAGTGTAGGGATCACCTTTCAACTTGTAACCGATGTCCTGCTACATAAAATGAGAGGGAGTTCACGGCTGTCAAAAGTTAAACGACCACACTACTAGGGGATCGTCCCCCGCCCCGGGCAGGAAGAACATAAGTGTCTACCTTTAGGATTGGGAGATCTTGGAGTTTCCAGCTGTTTAAGAATGTCAGTCCATATGTCCCGGAAAATTTTTTTGAACTATGTATGGGGCAGAATGACGGTACCACTACAAGAATTGAGGGAATGATATTTTCAAATATGACGGGAACAGTATCGATATGGAAAGATAGAAAGCTCATGAGCCGGGTAGCTTTCTGAAAGGTGATGATGCCGTCCGCTCTTAAAGCATGAAAAGAAATCTTTACCAACATGGCGTAGATCCCTTTTCCCAAATACGGGTCAAAAGATGCATAGGGGAAAAGCCAGTCGTAAAGTAAAATTTATCCACTTGTGCTGAAACTGACTGGAAAGGTATGAAGGACGTTCGATTTTTTCTGAGAAAACAAGATGGTGAGAAGTATCATCAGCGGTAATTGTCGTTGGGGTTTAGGCTGGGGGCCAGAGTTGGGCCGACGGGAACAGGGGCGGCGATTCGAAAATTTCCGTACCGTAAGGGGAGGCCGGAACAAAAGCAGAGGGCGAAGGTCAGATAAATTAAGGAGTAGTCGAGGGGCCCCATACCTGAAAGGGGGAGGAAACACACCGGCAAGAGGTACGAGGGATGAGGAGTGTCCCCAAGAGTGGTCCCCCAAAATGAGGGGGGTCAGAACGGGGGGTATCAAAAGGGCCCGGGGGACAGGTTTTATGGGCTAGGGCTGCCCGGTTAGGTTACTTTTTTCTTTTTGTTTAAGAAAAAAAAAAAAAAAGAAGAAAAAAAAAAAAAAAAAAAAGGGGAAAAAAAAGGGGGGACCGGGAGGGATAGTTTTCCAGGAGGAAAGAAAGGGCCAGAAAAACTCCCTCCGGGGCCCAAAAGGGCCCAGCAAACCCCAAGTACCAGATGCAGCATGGGCCCCCTGCATCCCCCACCCATCTGCCATAAACCCAAACCGGGATAGCAACCTCACATTTTGCCGAGCTACCTCGGTGGACAAAAGGAGGTGGCCGAAATCCGCCACAAAGCATACCTCCTTCGGCCACCACCCCCGGAATCCGAAAGGTGGCTTCCAGAGATACACCCGTCGCCCGAGAGACACCCAAAGCCACCCTCCGGATACTGGAGAGGGATCGGGACATCCCCAGGAAATTTCCAATTCCACGGCAAACTATGCCACCGGGCCAAGAACCTCAACGGAATGGGATGGACCCCGGTACCCTTTCCCCTACCTGGGGAACTAGCATCCCTTGGGGGGAAAAAAAAAAGGCCAAAAAGGAAGGGCAAAAGGGAGGGGTGGGGAGGAGGAGGAGGAAAGGAAAAAGGGGAGGATGGGGAGGATGGGATAGGGAACGGGGGATTGGGGGGTAATTGGGTTTGGTCTGGGGAAAGGGAGACGACAGGTCTAATTCCTCAGACCAAGAGCCTCTTCACCACGCATAGGAGCCCCCCTTGATGAGGAATAATAATATAATCAAATTAAGTGCTAAACCTAAAAGGGGTCATACAGCACTGCCGGGTCAATTGTGTAAGAGAAGGAAATGCAAATTCAGATAGTAGTGTGCTGCAAGAGCGTTCAAGAGGTAGAATAAACAAGGGTAGTAGTGAGTGCTATACACAAATAACACGCACATATGAAAAAACTTATGATCACATTACAGTTGAACTTGGACCATTAACCCTTTAGGGTCCGTGACGTAGATCATGGCTATATGGTTTGTGGGTTTTCCAAACCATAATCTATGCCATGAGCTCAGCTCACTCTGATAAGCTGTGAGCATTTAAATTTGGGGCCTAGATATGAGAGAATACCATCTATTGGTATGTTTTCCCACTACATAAATTAAATCCTGCAGCACACAGTGCATAATGAGAGATAAAAAACTGAGAGTAATTTTGATTAAAGCAGCGACTTGCAGTTTTTTCTTCTATTTTTTATAGTTGTAATTTCTTGTCTCATTTGATCGAATGGGAAAAAATGTATACAGAAATAGAAAGATTTTGATTAGTTTTAGTAATGGAAATGGGTTGAAACTGAGCTCAAAATAGCAGAAATGTTAAATTTTTCCAATGTTAAGAGTAAACAAATGATCCCACCCCGTCTAATACAAGCCCGCTGGTGGGTCTAAATATACGTTAACAAATGTGTTGATATTATTTATACAATTATTAGTGCTGCATAACAGTAAATCTTCTATTTTTTGTTTGAATAAAATTCATTATGTGAATAAAAATCAAAATGGAATTCTTTGTAAAGCCTGAGAACATAACTAATGAACAGAGGAAATGTTAGTTTAGTTCCAGGAATGCCTGCATTGTTTTTCTGGACCCTATTTTGAAATTAGAATATTTTGAACCCTTTGCATTAAAAATTTGGGCCAAATTACCAGTTTCCCCATCACTTTATTTTGTAATTGGTTTTTTGTAGTAGATTTTTTGTGCCCCAATCGATGGAATAGAAGTAATACTAGTGAATAGTTTAAAAATTTGGTCAAAAGGGGTAATTTAATTGGTCTAAAATGGAATCAAAGTCAAACAAAATTGCTGATGTGTAAATATCGTTGACACATCAAAATTCTTGAGAGCATAATTTCGTCAATTTTCCATCAAATTTCGTACTTTTTGTTTTATTACCTTCAAAAAAGATTCTCTACAATTTCATAAGAAAAAATAAAAAATTTTTTTTTTGAAAATTCTTGGACACTGGTGCGCACTTAGAAATTTGGCCTTTGGACTGTGAAAGGGTTAACTAGTTACACACCAACATCAGAAGTTAAGGGAGCCAGTATACATATACAGTGGACCCCCAGTTAACAGCAGCATTGTCATGTAGGGGGGTTATGATGAAAGGATTAAGTGGGAATATGAGTAAGGGATATGTAGGGAAGAGGGCAGGAGGTGTAGATGAGATGATTAGCAGAGAGAGGTAGGTAAGACTGGTCAGGTGGTGACCACCTCACACTCTCATTAACTCTACAATACCACTAAATATGCCTCGCCCACCTTCACTCAATAACATAATAAATATAAGAATAGGAATATAAATACGGGGACAGTGAATATTATTTCTACTCAAACACGTTTATTATTAAGTCTTTGTACATAATATATGGAAAAGCACATATTTGGTAGATAATGGGTGTAACAAATCAGGAACAGGATCAATTAAGCTTGGCGAACAGAATACATGGACCCCCCATAACGATTACCTCCGACTGCGAAACCAATTATGTAATGTATTATGTAAGTCTTTGTACGTGTATTTTGGGTCTGAAAATGACAATCACTTCACAATTTTTATGGACAAATTGGTCAGTAGCACACTGAACATACTTCTGGAGTGAAAACAATATCGTTAACCGGGGTCCACTGTATAACTTACAATGTAGTTCAGAGGGCAGTTCATCACAGGAACTAAGCCACAGGTCCCAAGACCTACACAGCACGAGTACTGCGCCAAGCCAGTACTCTGCCCAATGCCTCCAACAGTCTCCTCCAGAGACTTCAGCAGCCTTCTCCCCGAGCCCTGCACCCCAGCAGCAGCTCCGCTCGAAGTCTCTGCTCAGGAGCTCTGCACCCCAGCAGCAGCTCCGCTCGAATCTCCTGATCATGCTCTTCCTTGGGCTTTTATGGTGGTCCAAGCACCCTCCACAACCACGTGTACGACCTGACGCCTAGGTCTGAGGCGTCAAGAACAAAAGACCTCAGACGTGGGCGTGGCTACAGACGTTTGCCAAGGCAAGGTGTGACCATATAATTGGTTAAATTAGGTCTCCCCAGAGACCTCACAAGCCCAGCTGGACTACATCACATCCCCCTTTCTCCCCCAATTTAAAATATCTGAGAACTAGGACAATTTGTCCTAGTTATTAGACTATTTTAATCCTAATCCCTTAAATCTATTACAATACAAAGACAAAATTATACATAATACAATTATTCAACTACATATATTTCCCTCAACCTTCTCATCTACCACAAGGCAGCATAATCAGTACACCTGGCAGTTGGCCAGCATAATAGTCGCTCTCTGGTGCAAAGCCTCCTTACCTGTCATTTCTCCTTAAACCTAAATATCGGGCTCCAGTGCCTTCCCTACTTCTACTAGAAATGCACTAGCCAATGCTAGTCACCCTCGCACGTTAACCATTGGGCCAAACCTCTCTAGGCTTCTATGGCATGTAAAACTGCTCCAACGGGTTGCATTCTTTCAAGTAACTGCAACTGGACCACTTCACACCACCAAGGTCGCATTTTCGGCACACTTCACATGCACACTACAACATCTGAAAATCGAGACAGGGCAGGCATCGCAGCTAAGACTTCCATTATCCTATGCCACTACTAGATTCACTGCCTCATAAACAAGGCGGCCATAATCACTGGACCGTATTCAAGGTCCCCTTATTTCACACAGGTAACACTAACACTTCTGGCAAGTCAAAGTAGGCTGGGACATCTCACACTCTCAATTGTGCTCTCATGGCTGGCAGGCATCCCCGCATACCGGTCGTACAGGTCGACCAGCAAGGCAGGATACGCCTCCATACCGCCCTTGAAAGCAGGCTGGTCCCAGCAGCTGGAGTCCCATCTTCGCGGCTCACTTCCTTCCACATCTCCGAGATGGCAACTCCTTCATAGTAGATTCTCCTGTCCTGGCACACCAGCCAGAATCCCTCACACACCACTGCAGCATCACCGCCACTCCTCCTCTTGAGCTAGGCGCATCGCAGCATCACAGCACGCCACATCAATCCCATCTGCAGCACGGCGTAATCACAGCAGCACATAGCACGGCCAGTATCACATCAGCACACAGCACGGCCGATCCACAGCACACATAGGCACGGCGTCCCACATCACACATAGCCGCAGCGCTCAACCTCACAGCAGGCCCAGCATCTCAACATCACAGCAGCACACAGCACGGCACAGCATTGCAGCACGGCTACAGCATCTCAGCACGGCCACAGCATAGCAGCACTGGCTACAGCATCTCAGCAGCATCACAGCAGCTGACATCAGCAGTAGCAGGCTATGGTCAGTTGCTCGAGGTGAGGTGAGGTCACTTCAGGTCATCAACAGCAGGTGCGGTCACCCATCCCTGGCAACTGCGGGTAACTGGCGGTCCGCAGGCAATGGTCACAGAGGCTGGGTGACGCAAGACACCCACTACACTGGATGACAGACCAGGGCAGCAATACATCTACTGGGCACATCAGCTGGGTGACTGGGCATATCAGCTGGTGACTGGGCACATCAGGTGGACAGCAATCATAGGCAACTCTTCAATGGGTGACAGTTTGTGGTGAGTCTTCCAAGGCGGGCTGGGTGACTTCTCATTCCTCTGTAAATATTCAATTTCGGCCAGTAATTGCTTCCCCCAAAAGTCTCACCCAAATACTGATATTCTCCACCTTTATCTCAAACCAACAACCAACTCCACCAAATATAATATTACAACCCAAACAATTATTTAGACCCACCGTCAAAAAAGGACAGTTAAGGTCACAGGATTATAATATCATACAGATATTCACTTTAGATTTTACACACACAAAAAAAAAAAGTGGTAGCAAATGGTAGCATAACAAGTATAACCGAGCAGTCAAAAATAAGGCACATGGGACTGGTTCCTACTATAAAAATAATGAGAACCACCACCGCTTAGACACCATGTCATGTAGGGGGGTAATGATTGAATAGGATATACTTGGGGAATATGGGAGTAAGGGATTATGTAGGCAGGGGAGAGGCAGGCGAGGTGGTAGGAGTAGATGATTAGCGGAGGTAGGTAGGTAATACAGGTCATGGTGACCACCACGACACTCTCATTAACTCTACAATACTCACTAACATATGCCTCGCCCACTCTTCACTCATATATAAACATAATAAAATATAAGAAATAGGAATAGCAAATAACGGGACAGTGAATATTATTATTCTACTCAAACACAGTTTATTATTAAGTCTTTGTACAATAATATATTTGGGAAAAGCACATTATTGTGGTTTAGATAAATGGGGTGGTACACATAAGCAGTGAGACAGGGAATACAATTAGCTTGGCGAAACAGAATATAACTTACAATGTAGTTCAGAGGGCAGTTCATCACAGGAACTAAGCCACAGGTCCCAAGACCTACACAGCACAAGTACTGCGCCAAGCCAGTACTCTGCCCAATGCCTCCAACAGTCTCCTCCAGAGACTTCAGCAGCCTTCTCCCGAGCCCTGCACCCCAGCAGCAGCTCCGCTCGAAGTCTCTGCTCAGGAGCTCTGCACCCAGCAGCAGCTCCGCTCGAATCTCCTGATCATGCTCTTCCTTGGGCTTTTATGGTGGTCCAAGCACCCTCCACAACCACGTGTACGACCTGACGCCTAGGTCTGAGGCGTCAAGAACAAAAGACCTCAGACGTGGGCGTGGCTACAGACGTTTGCCAAGGCAAGGTGTGACCATATAATTGGTTAAATTAGGTCTCCCCAGAGACCTCACAAGCCCAGCTGGACTACATCACAGCATCGGCTAATGCCAAAATCGGTAAAAGGCAAGTTTTTGAGGCAAAATATTGGCTCGGCTAACGCCCAATAACTCGGTTAAGGGCATTTGTCCTGAACGTGTCCATGCAGCCTGAGCCGCGGCTGCCCATCCACTCCATGTAGAGTGCCATTGTTTACAACCCAGTGAGGAAGATTCCACACGTACATGTGATATATTTTGTATTCCATTGTTTTTAGTGCTTGTAACTGCTAAATATGCCACCATGGGTCCTAAGAAAGCTTCTAGTGCCAGCCCTGTGGTAAAAAAGGAAAGAAGCACAATAGAATTCAAGAAAAAACTCATAGCAAAGTACCGAAGTGGAGGAGGAAGAGAGAGGAGAATGTGCCTTCTGCAGTGATTCAGTGATTCTATGATATGTACGATACTAAGGAAGCAGGTATCGATAAAGGTTATACAGTGGACCCCCGACATTTGATGGCATCGGCATTCGATAAATCTGGCATTCGATGCATTTTAACACAAAAATTTCGCTTCGGCATTCGATCGAAAACCCGCTATTCGATACAATTCGCACGAGACGTGTCCAGTGTTTACAAGCCATCTAAGGATACATTCACTACATTCCATATTATCCATATTATCACTGTTTTTGGTGCTTGTTTCTGCAAAATAAGTAACCATGGCCCCCAAGAAAGCTTCTAGTGCCAACTCTTCAAGAAAAAAGGTGCTAATGACTATTGAAATGAAGAAAAAGATACAGTTGTCCCTCGTTTTTCGTATTTTCTCGGGAATCATAGATTTTTGGAAATCATAGGGATATTTTTGTATAAACATGGGCTCGCTAATCATAGGTTGACTCGCGAATAGTAGTTTGTCTGGGATGCATACGCACGGTGTGAGCCGGGGCGGCCTCCCTACCCAGCCAGTCTGGCGTTGTTTACCAGTGAACGAAGGTCCCCTCATGTGCTCCTACGAAATATTTCATAATATTCCACTCATTTTAGTGCTTGCAAGTAATAAATAAGCTACCATGGCTCCAAAGAAAGCTCCTAGTGCCAAGCCTGTGGTAAAGAAGGTGAGAAATACGATTGCATTTAAGAAAAACATCATTGAACAATATGAAAGTGGCACAAGTGCGGCCAAACTGGCCAGGATGTATAAGAAACCCTACACAACCATATGTTCCATAGTGGCCAAGAAAAAGGAAATCAAGGATGCTCTTGTTTGCAAAGGGGCAACTATGCTGACAAAAATGAGATCACCAGTACTCGAAATGTTTTGAAGTTATTATTGGTGTGGATAAACGAGAAACAATTAGCAGGAGATACTCTTATGACTTCGATTATTTGTGAACAGGGTAGGCAGTTGCACAACGATCTGGTAAAGAAATTGCCTGCAAATAGTGGGGGATGTGAGTGAATTTAAGGCCAGCAAAGGTTTGGTTTGAGAGATTTAAGAAACCCTAGTGGCAAACACAGTGTGGTAAAGGCATGGCGAGGCTGCCAGTTCAGACCACAAGGTGGCTGAAAAATATGTGCATGAATTCAAGGAGTACATAGAGGCTGAAGGACTGAAACCTGAACAAGTGTTCAATTGTGACGAAACAGGCCTCTTTTGGAAGAAAATGCCAAAGAGGACCTTCATTACACAGGAGGAAAAGGCAATGCCAGGACACAAGCCTATGAAAGACAGGCTGACGCTCATGTTCTGTGCTAATGCTAGTGGGGATTTCAAAGTGAAGCCATTACTAGTGTACCATTCAGAAAATCCCAATGTGTTCAGGAAAAACAATGTTATGAAGAGTAAATTGTGTGTGTTTTGGAAATCTAATAGTAAGGCATGGTCACGAGGGAAATTTTCGTCGAGTGGTTAAATGGAGTGTTTGGCCCTAGTGTGAAGAATTACCTCCTGGAAAAGAAATTGGATCTCAAGTGCCTGCTAGTAATGGACAATGCAACCTGCTCAATCTCCAAACTTAGATGACCTAATTTTCGAGGAGTCTTGGGTTCAATCACAGTAAAGTCTTGCCCCAGAATACCACTCCTCTCCTCCAGCCCCATGGACCCACAAGGTCATTGCAAAACTTTAAAAAACTCTACAACCAAAGCAATGTTTCACAATGTGCTTGACTGTGACCACAGACACCACTTGACCCCTAAGGGAATTATTGGAGAGAACACCAGCATCCTACACTGCATAACCCTTATAGGTAATGGCTGGTAGGGATGTTTACTACCAGGACTTTGAACTCTGCTTGAGAAAATGTGGCCATATTGTGTCCACAAGAGGGATTTTGAAGGTTTGGGATGGACCCTGATGAGCCTATGTCTGTTGTTAAATCAACGTGGGCACTGGTGATATCCATGGGTTGGATGTGAGTTTGGAGATGTGGAAGAGTTGGTGGAAGACCACATGAAGACTCATACCACTGAGGAGCTCAAGAGTTCAGCAGGAACATCAACAGATCGCAAGCTCAGAAATCCTTGCTTGCAGAGGAGGAGGAAGAGAGATGGGAAGAAGGTGCCTTCATCAGAAATTAAAGAGATTTTTGCTAGGTTGGGTAAGATGGAAGATTTTATGGCGAAACATCACCCTACAAGTTGTTTGCAATGCATGTTGGCCAACATGTACAGTGACAAAGTCTTGGCCATTTTAGGGAAGTTTAAAGAGACCAAGAAACAGAGCTCTCTCCAGTTATTTTGCGAGACAGGACTCCTGTGACTCTCAGCTGGTCCTAGTGGCATTAAGAAACAAGAAGTAGACAACGCCCAGAAAACAATTGGTACCTGAGGTGTTGCTGGAAGGGGACTTCCCTTCCAAACTGTAAACAATCCAACTCTCCTCCTCCTCCAGTTTCCCATACCCTAAGAAGAATCTCCAATAAAGGTAATGTTACACTGTTAATGTTTCATTCATCATTTCCCCATTGTATTTTTATGTACAACATCTATATTTCATTAAAAAAACTTTTTTTGTTTTAATTTTCGGGAGTCGGAACGATTAATTATATTTACATTATTTTCTTATGGGAGAAATTGATTCGAAAATCATAGATTTCGATAATAGTAGCACTTCAGGAACGGATAACTACGAAAAACAGGGACCACTGTAATTGGCAAGTACAAAAGTGGAGTGCATGTGTCCGGAGCAGGCCAGGTTGTATAGTAAACCCCAATCAACCCTCTCACTGTAGTGAGGCAGGAAAACGGTAAAAAACACTCAAGGAAGCTGTCATTACAAAAGGTGCAACTTCGTTTTCGAAACAGAGATCGCTAAGTGTAAAGATGTTGAGAGACTGTTATTGTGCGGATAAATGAAAAACAGATAGCAGGAGATAGCATCTTCTCAAGTTGATCATTTGTGAAAAAGGCTAGGAGTTGCATGATGATTTGGTAAAGAAATTGCCTGCAACTAGTGGTGATGTGAGTGAATTTAAGGCCAGCAAAGGTTGGTTTGAAAGATTTAAGAATCGTAGTGGCATACACAGTGTAGTAAGGCATGGTGAGGCTGCCAGTTTGGACCACAAAGTGGCTGAAAAATATGTGCATGAACACTAACACCATCCACACTCTCCCCTCCTCCCATTCCATCAATCATCATCAGATCTTCATTAAGATAAGATAAGATAAGATAAGATTTCATTCGGATTTTTAACCCCGGAAGGTTAGCCACCCAGGATAACCCAAGAAAGTCAGTGCGTCATCGAGGACTGTCTAACTTATTTCCATTGGGGTCCTTAATCTTGTCCCCCAGGATGCGACCCACACCAGTCGACTAACACCCAGGTACCTATTTACTGCTAGGTGAACAGGACAACAGGTGTAAGGAAACGTGTCGGAATGTTCCCACCCGCACGGGAATCGAACCCGGGCCCTCCGTGTGTACATTTGTTTTTTTCATACTTTTGGGTGTCTTGCACGGATTAATTTGATTTCCATTATTTCTTATGGGGAAAATTAATTCGCCTTTCGATATTTTCGGCATTCGATGAGCTCTCAGGAACGGATTAATATCAAATGTTGGGGGTCCACTGTATATATATTATAGAACAAGAGTAATAAACAATTTTTTTGTATTGTTTGTTTTTTGTAAATCAAGTTTTGTAACAAAATATTGATAATTATGTTTGTGTGCTTATTGTGTTGTATACAACGAGTGTATGTTTGTACATTGCACCTTACTTTGGTCTCACAGGCCACATAAGTTATGTGAAAAAAATAAAATAGTGAAAAAAACAACAACCCTTCAAATACAAATAAACCAAAAATTAACCGGGTGAGCGGCAGTCGCCCGCTGTGCCATACACGGCCTCATTTTCTGCAAACTTCATGCCTCTATCTTGTAAGTAGTGATGGGAATTTTGTTTTCTTTTTTGACTAAAACACTCAGAAAAATAATCTTAAAATTTTCATAAGAAAATAATTTTTTTTTTCGAATATTTTCGACAATCCAGGAGACACTTTCAAGGATTGGGGCCTTTCGACAGTCAAAGGGATAACTGAGGCTCCACTGTAATTTCCTTTTTTCTTAACCCTATCAGTCCCGGTCCCGTAGATCTACGCCTTTTATGTTTCAGGGTCCAAAACCGTAGATCTACGCAGGATGCTCAGCTCACCTCTGAATAAACTGTGAGTGGGTACATTTGGGCCTAGATATGAGAGAATACATCTATGTGGTAAGTGTGCACCACATAAAACAGATCCTGCAGCACACTGTGTATAATGAGAGAAAAAAATTAAATCATGATTTTTCGATTAAAACAGCAACTTTCAGTGTATTTTTCGTATGTTTTTATAGTTGTATTTTGCGATTTCTTGGTCTCATTTGATAAAATGGAAACATATTACAGAAATAGGATATTTTGATTGGTTTAGCACTGGAAATGGCTTGAAACTGAGCTCAAAGTAGCAGAAATGTTAACTTTTTGCCGAAATTCAAGAGTAAACAAACGAACCTCACACGTCAACACACGCTGGTGGGTCCTAATATAACAGGTCACAAAAATGGTGAAGATATTTTATAACAATTAGTACAGTAATTGCATAACCGTAAATCTTTCTATTTTTGGTGTGAATAAAAATTTCATTAATGTGAATAAAAATCAAATGGAATTTATTTGTAAAGCCTCAAAACATACTAATGAACAGAGGAAATGGTTTGTTTAGTGCCAGGAATGCCTACATTGTTCATTCTGACCCTATTATGAAAATTGGAAAAGGTTTTAACTTTGTGTTAAATTGGCAAATTAACATTTCCGATACTTTATTTTGTAGTTGAAACAGTTGACTTGGCGATTTCCCTTTGCTCAATCGATAGAATAGAATAATACTAGTGAAATAGCTAAGAATTTGTTGATTGGAATTATGTAATTGGCCTAAAATGGGAGTCAAAGTCGCAAAATTCGCCGATTCGTAATATCGCTGACACATCAAAATATGCGAGAGCATAATTTCGTCAATTTTTTCCACCAAATTTCATACTTTTGTTTTAATTATTACCTTCAACAAAAAATTCACTACGATTTCATAAGAAAAAAATAACAAATTTTTTTTTTTGAAAATTCTGGACACTGTGCCGTGACTCTAGATTTGGCCCTTGGACCCTGAAAGGGTTAATCTCTTGTTCTTGTTTATTCCTATATTGTCCCCATGGGGAAGTGAAAAAGACTCTTTCCTCCATAAGCCATGTGTTGTAGTAAAAATGCTGGAGCAAGGGCTATAACCCCTCTCCTGTATGCAATTATCCAAAAAAGAGGAAAAAAACTTATAAAACTGGGATGCTTGAATATTGTGTGGATGTATGTGGATGATAAGAAAGAGATGATTGCCTGATGTTTATGAATGAAGAGAGTTGGATTCCTGGCCCTACGAAACAAAGCTGAAGGGGGTATGAGAGTTTCAAGTGGGGAGAAATAAATGGGATTAAGGCGGGAGTATCTGAGAGAGTATAGAGCTAAGCAGCAGTAGCAATAATGTTGAAGGAATCAGTTTCTGGAAGGAGAAGAGGGAAATAAATTATAAATTCAAGGATAATGTGGATTAAAATAAGGGTTGGAGATTCACAAAGTGGGTCAACAATAAGCATGTATGCACCTGGAGAAAAAGAAGTCTAGAGGACAAGAGAGATTTTGGGAGATGTTTAACCCGTAAACTGTCCAAATGTAGATCCTACATTTTTTTCACGTCAGCACTCTGAGTATTTGAAAAATAAATTTTTTTTTTTAAATTAAAGAGGGCAATTTTCTGTGTTATAAGACTCAAAAAAAAAAAAAACTTAGGACCCATAATTACCGAGATATAAGACCAAAAAGTTGGCTCTGATCTGGATGCTCACCTGATGGCAACAGAGTCCCTGCCACTTGCAGAAGTTGTAGCGATGTCCCTGTTTTTTCTTTTTTCTCTCAATTTAAATTTAACTTTATATAATTTTTATGTTCTGATAATTGCAATTTATACTATTCTTGTGATTTCATAGCCAATCTTTGTTAGGAGCTATGTACTAAAATTAGGGTGGCGGATATATGGGTATTTGAAAGAGTACAGAAATGCACAAACCACACTGACTGTGAACATTTTCCTCCTGCCCTTGGGGTCATTTACAATTGGCTAGAAATAATATACAAAGTATTTATAGGTCTCAGCAATGTTTTAAGACACTCTGGAGTACATATGAACACTCCTGAAGCATGGTGTTTATGATGTCACAAAACTGCTGACAGGGTAAGCAATGGTTTGACTACTGATGATCAGCACTGCGCAGGGAACCCTGGGCTTTAATTGTTTTCCACTGTGTACACACAAACATGTCTGTCTGTCTGTCCGCTTATCTGTCTGTAGTCTCTGCTTATCTGTCTGTCTAGCTCTGCTTATCTGACTGTCTGTCTACCTGTGCATGCCTGAAGTATGCATAAAACTCCTTGAAGAATGGTATTATGACAAGTGCTGACAGCCCAGTGACATCTGATAAATGTCACTGTCAATCTTTGCCTGGAAATTTGGGTTATCCTAGGTAATTTACACTATGTATAATAACTGAACTTATGTGTACATGTGAGAGACAGAGACAGAGAGATATAGACAGATAGACAGTGATATAGATAGACAAAGATATAGACAGATAGAGATATACACAGGGAGACAGCCAGAGACAGCCAAAACTAGCCAGCCAGCCAGCCAGTCTGCTGCATACATAAGAACATAAGAAAGAAGGAACACTGCAGAAGGCCTACTGGCCCATGCAAGGCAGGTCCATGTCACTCCCATCTTAGACCAATGACCCACATAGTCAGGTCACATCCACTGAAGGAAGGAGCATGGCATCAGACCTAGTAGCACAAGCTAGTCAGTTCCAACTCACACCCACCCACACCAACTCATGTATTTATCTAAACTATTTTTACTTTCCTCTTAAAAGAGGAGTGTTAATGTAACATGGCATCAGTGAATCCCTGGTATTTGCTCTAGCTAGCACTCAATTGAACTGGTGCTGCCAAAAGGTACTAAGTGGTCCCAGATTTTTTTAATACTGCACACAATGAGTATGCAGACTCATTCTCTCATGTCTATGCGACTCAGGCCTATTGTGCCAAATTTGAAGCAATGAAAAATAAAACGTCGATCTACGTTTGGAGTGCTACGTGTGCAAACGTTTATCTATGTTTGGACAGTTTAAGGGTTAAGCAAATGTATAGGAACCTTTGAACCAAGTGAGATAAGATAAGATTTCGTTCGGATTTTTAACCCCGGAGGGTTAGCCTCCCAGGATAACCCAAGAAAGTCAGTGCATCATCGAGGACTGTCTAACTTATTTCCATTGGGGTCCTTAATCTTGTCCCCCAGGATGCGACTCACGCCAGTCGACTAACACCCAGGTACCTATTTGCTGCTAGGTGAACAGGACAACAGGTGTAAGGAAACGTGTCAAAATGTTTCCACCCGCCGGGAATCGAACCCGGGCCCTCCGTGTGTGAAGCAGGAGCTTTAGCCACCAGGCCACTGGGTAGAAGACCTAAATACTAAAGTAGGAGAAACATTTAGAGGGTGTGGTAGGCAAGTTTAGGGTGCCAAGTGTAAATGATAATGGGAGCCCTTTGATTGAACTTTGTATAGAAAAGGGTTTTAGTTAAGGTAATACAATATCCTAAGTAAGAAAAGAGGATAATAAGCACAAGTCTCCCTCAACATTTGCATTTTACTTTTCCCCGCGGGCTTCACACATTCGTGAATCCAACTGTCAAATTCCCAACTGCAAAATTCCCAGCTGCCAAAATCAAATTTTAAGTTTCGCTGCCACCCACGAGTCCCTAGAATACCCTCCCTTCCAACCTCCAAAACTGGCAGCCAGCCCTCCTACTACTCAGTGTGGTGAAGTGTTTTGTTTGTTCATGATTTTGCCTATTAAACCTACAGTATAAATAGTGTCAACCCAATCATGACTGAATTTTGGAATGGCTACTCAGACTGTACTGACGGTGACATCAATCAATCAATCAAATCAAGTTTTATCTCTATAATGTTACAGATGCGGAGTTTATCAGATTTTGGATATTGTGTGGTTACATGTTATAAGAATACTAGTGACAGAAGGGGGCCACAGACGACCTAGCATGGCTTAGGAATTTTCGTGCAGATTTAGATTAAATCTTAACTTAAATTTCATACAGATTGTGGTATTAAGGGCTAAGTGACTACATATACATTTGTGAGTTTAGCGATGTGAATACTTTTTGATTTGCACACTCATAATGTTTACTCTTGAACAACGGCAAGATCAAACAATCTGCTACTGCTAATAATAATATAATAATACGATAGCACTGAAGGAAATAGTACAAAAATATGAGGGTTAAAGGAGTTTGGAAGAAGAGGGTTGAGGCATCCTCAGTCAGTGAGGCTTTGTTTAGCTGGAGTGAGCATTATAGTCTCCCCTCCTTCCAAACCTTTAACAATAATTCACTGTGTTTGGCGCATGTAGATAAGAGTGACTGAGTGGTAGAGGCAGCGTTGAGGCAGTGTTGAGGCATGTGGTTTGAGGCAGTGGATTGAAGGCAGTGGTTGAGGCAGCAGTTGAGGCAGTGGTTGAGGCAGTGGTTTGAGGAAGTGTTGAGGCAGTGGGTGAGGAAGTGGTTGAGGAAGTGGTTGAGGCAGCAGTTGAGGCAGTGGTATTAAGATATGGGTTACTAATAATAATAATACACATTATTAATAACATGAAATTATTATTAATAAAACATGTTTTTAAAAAACCAAACTTCCCTCAACTACTGCCCCACCACTGCCTCTACCACTGCCTCTCCCACACCGCCTCTACCACCGCCCACCCCCGCCTCACCACCCCTCACCACCGCCTCTACCCACCGCCTCTACCACCGCCTCTACCAGCCTCTACCCCGCCCACCACCCGCCTCTACCACTGCCCCAACCCCACTGCCTCAACCACTGCCTAAAACCACCCTCCACTTGCCTCAACCACTGCCTCAAAACCACTGCTTCTACCTCTGCTTCAAAACCTTGTCCTCAACATGCCCTGCCCCTCAACCACTGCCTCTACCACTCCAGTCAATACTCAATCTCCCAAACACCAAACACAATGAATTATTGTGAAATGTTTGGAAGAGAGCGGAGAATTTAATATCACTCCAGCATAACAAAGCCACATGACTGACGATAGCTTCAACCACTTCTTCCACCACTGCTTCAACCCTCGTATTTTTGTACTATTTCCTTCTTCAATTCTATCGTATTAATAATAATAATAAAATAATACGTAGAATTGAAGAAGGAAATTGTACAAAAATACGAGGGTTGAAGCAGTGGTGAAAGAAATGTTGAGGCATTGTGGTCGTGTGGCTTTCTTTATGCTGGAGTGAGCATTAAATCCTCCACACTCTTCAAACATTTCACATAATTCATTGTGTTTGGTGCTTGTAGACTGAGTGCGACTGCTACATAATTAACCATGGACCCAAAGAAACTTGCAGTGCCAGCCTTTGGTAAAGGAAAATGAGAAACACCATATAACTGAAGAAAGAAATTGTACCAAAATATGAGCAGTGCACTGCAGTGGTTGAGGCACTGCTGGAGGCAGTGGTTGAGGTAGTTTGGTATTTAATAAAAATACACTTATTAAACCATAACATGTATATATTTAGTACAATATTTTACAACATTTTCATGTATTTATGATTGTTCATGGTTCAACAAGTTAAGGAAGCGATTGTATTATATTTCCCTCAATGTATTGGGGCCACCAAACATTCACGATTTTTCAACATTCGTGAGGCTCTTGATCCCCTAACCCTCGCGAATGTTGAGGGAGACCTGTACAAGAATGATGTAGGGCATAATGACAGAAGTTTGTTTTCACTACATACTGGTAGATAAAAGACTATTTAGTAGACTTCAGGGTGCCCCATGTTTATAGGGGGCCACAGATATTCAGATCACTTTTTAGATGACACAGTGAGAGTAAAAGGTAGATGGGTACAAGGAAAAAGAATAAAAAAAAG
>NC_069479.1:1383695-1408298 GCF_026875155.1 Cherax quadricarinatus
AATTTAAAAAAAAGTATGTCAAAGGCCCTAAAAATCTGGAATACCCTCCCTGAAAAATCAAGAAGCGACACATTCATCACCTTCAAAACACCATTAGAAAACATTTATCTCCCTGATACCCCCTAACTAATACACGAAACCCCTGGTGTTCACATTTACACCGCTCACTCATTTGCCCAAAAAAAATATTAACTCATCTTAAAAAAATAATCCTGTGATACCCCAAATATAAAACATAACTGTGGGCCAAAACAAAACATTCACATTGCTAAACTCATAACTAGTTTTTTAGTCACTCCATAAGACCAATTTCCCTCATAATTTGTAATTTTTTTTAAAATTTAAGAAAAAAAACAAAGAATGCCCAAATGCCTAAAAATGTAAGCGTTCTAGGGGGTACCTCGAATCACAATTTTACTACATGAAAACCCAAACAATAACCAAATTTCTGTAAACTCAGCTTGTAATCTTATAGAGAATAATTTGAATTAAATTTAAATTTAAATAGTAACACGTTTTAAGTAAATTGTTTGGTACGGGTTCATCTATTACAGTGCACACTTATGCATGCATACCGGGGAGTTTACCTGGAAATTTCCGGGGGGTCAACCCCCCCGGGGGCCCGGTCTGTGACCGGCCTCCTGGGGGATCAGAGTCTATACCAGGCTGTTGTGCGGGTTTTTCACGAAAACCAAGTACGAGCCACACCCGGGCTAAAACGGGGAACTGATTAGGTGATTGCCCCAGTGCCAGCTTGAAACTGCCAGGGTCTGTTGGTAATCCCCCTTTGGGGCTGGGGGGCATTGAACTCTGGGGCCCCTCACTTATGTATGGCCCCTTTAACGTGCAGTGATCCCCCCTTTTTTTCATTGGGGAGGTGCATCGTGTCCCCAAAGTTTTTTTTGTTTTCGTAAGTGATTTCGTGTGCAAGTCTGGTACTAGTCCTTCTAGGTTTTTTCCGGGTGTATAAAAATCATGTATCTCTCCCTCCTGCTTTCCCGGGGGAATACGGGTTTTAGGAACCCAAGCCTCCCAATAATTTAGGGGTGTTTTAAATCCCCGTTATGCGCGCCGTGAAATTTCCTGTACTTTTTCTAGGTCGGCAAATTTCCCCTGCCTTGAAAGGTGCTGTTGTGTGCAGCAATATTCCAGCCTAGATAGAACAAGTGACCTGAAGAGTGTCTAGGGGTTTGGCCTCCCTTTTTTAAAGGGTTTCCCATTATATCTGTCTTTTTCGCAGATGCGATTGTCAATTTTTTAGGGGCCTTGAAGGTAGACCTCCGACAGATCATCCCGGGTCTTTGATTTGGTGTTTCCTCTATTTTTGAGCCAAATTTTTGTTTTTTTATTTGATGAAATTTAATTTTCCTCATTTTACCATATCTGAGTAATTAAAATTTTCATCGTTGAATTCATATTGTTTTCTGCAGCCCACTAAGATTTGGTTGATGTCCCCCCCTGGAGCTTTGCAGTTCCAAGGGAAGGCACTGTCATCGATTGGGGTGTCATTGCAAAAAAAACCCGGTGCTGGGGCTGAAAACCTTGTCTTGTGGGATATGAGGATAGGAACAAGATGGGAGCGAGACTTGCCTTGTGGGAAAAGAGCTTTTCACCACGGCCTCGGACTTTTCTTTGTTGACGACTACTCTCTGTGTTCTGAAAAGGAGGAAATTATAGATCCATCGACCGATTTTCCTGTTTTTCCTTTGACGCATTTTTTGCCTATTACGCCTGGTCACACTTTTCGAAGGCTTTTTGCAAAAAGGGATATATTACTTGCATTCTTTTTGTCTTCTAGTCATTTAGACCTTTTGTATGACCAGTGTTAGACAACGACCTTTCTAAACCCATTTGCCCCGGGTTTGGGGAACGAGGTTTCTTGATGGGGGTGATCTTGCTTCTTAGGACCCTTTAAAGATTTTTAATATGGGGTTTTAGTGCATTGGTCTGAGTTCTTTTCATTGCTTTACTGCCCCCCTTTGGGGATGGGGGGATGTTGTTGTTTTTAAACTGAGGGGCGACCCCCTGCCATGCTCCCTCTCATAGGAGGAAAAGGCTCGGGATAGGGGCTTCTTGCAGTTTTTGATGAACACAGAGTTCCATGAGTCTGGCCCTGGGCAGAGTGCATGGGCATGTCATTTATCGCCTGTTCGAAGTCATTTGGCGTCAGGATAACATCGGATAGGCTTGTGTTAATCAAATTTTGTGGCTCTCTCATAAAAAATTCATTTTGATCTTCAACTCTCAGTCTGGTTAGCGGCTTGCTAAAGACTGAGTCATATTGGGACTTGAGTAGCTCACTCATTTCCTTGCTGTCATCTGTGTAGGACCCATCTTGTTTAAGTAGGGGCCCAATACTGGACGTTGTTCTCGATTTTGATTTGGCATAGGAGAAGAAATACTTTGGGTTTCTTTCGATTTCATTTATGGCTTTTAGTTCTTCCCGCGATTCCTGACTCCTAAAGGATTCTTTTAGCTTAAGTTCGATGCTTGCTATTTCTCTGACCAGTGTCTCCCTACGCATTTCAGATATATTGACCTCTTTTAGCCGCTCTGTTATTCTTTTCCGTCGCCTGTAAAGGGAGCGCCTGTCTCTTTCTGTTTTATATCTACTCCTCCTTTTTCTTAGAGGAATAAGCCTTGTGCATACATCGAGTGCCACAGAGTTAATCTGTTCAGGCATAAGTTGGGGTCTGTGTTGCTTAGTATACTTCCAAGCTTATATCGGTTAGGACTTGGTTTACTTGGTCCCACTTTATGTTTTTGTTATTGAAGTGAATTTGGTGAATGCTCCCTCGTGACAAAATCTCATTATGTCGGTCTGGGGCTCCGCGCATACATGACTGAACCTAAATTTATGTCGTGATCTGAGTATATTGTTTTTGATATGGTAAACATTTCTTATCAGATCATCATTGTCAGTGAAGATGGGGTCTAGTGTATTCTCCAGTCTAGTAGGCTTTTATTATTTGCTGGTTTAAATTGAATTTTGTGGCAGAGATTTAAAAGCTCGCGTGAGTGGGGAATTTTCATCAGAGCTGCCTCCTGGTGTTATTACTGCAACAAAAATTATTTGCTATATTCCTCCATTTTAGGTGCCTTAAGTTGAAACCCCCCAGGAGCAAGATGTTGGGTGCAGGAGCTGAAGATTTTCCAGACAGTGGTCAATTTTTAACAGCTTTCCTGGAATTGCTGGATTTTTGCATCCGGAGGCTTGTAGACTACCACAATGACTGGGTTTTGGTTCTCGACCTTTACTGCTAAAACTTCCACTACATCATTTGAGGCATTTAGCAGTTCGGGTGCAAACAAGTGACTCTGCAATGTACAGGCCAACCCCCCATCCTTTTTCCCTGTTCACTCTGTCACATCTGTATGGGTTGTAACCTGGGATCCATATTTCGTTGTCCAAGTGTTCCTTTATGTGGGTCTCAGTGAAAGCCGCGAACATTGCCTTTGCCTCTGCAAGCACCCACGGATGAAAGGTATTTTGTTGTTTGTTGCTGGCTTTAGTCCCTGTATATTTGCAAAGAAGAATGTTATCGGACTGGTGGTATTGTTGGTACTGGGGGGGGGGGATTTTTTTTCCGGCATTAGTATCTGTATCTGTTGGTTTGGAGTGGAGGCCATTGACTGTGGTTTCACTCCAGAAATGACTGGATTTGGTGTACGATTTCTGCCATTTCCTGCCAATTTTTTTTCCTTCCTGGCACTAAAAAACCTCTCCCTCTTGAGTGGCTGTGGCTATGGAAAATTTTCTAGGGTGCTTACCTGTATGTACCTCAACATTATATACATACCAGTAATCTCATTGGGAGACAATCATATTGTTTACCGTAGTCACCCCGTGTAGACATGTGAGAAAACTTAACCACCCCTGGTCGCACCAAGTGGTCCCCTCGACCTCACAATCTTATCCATATCTATCCGAGACCAGTATGGATTGGGTAGCACCCACAAGTACGGTGCTACTAATTAATTGTGGACTGTATAGATTATATTATTTAGCTGAATAAAGGGGAGGGGGGTAGGAACACCTGGATACATCCATCAAGGAAAAACATTTATACATAATCCCACCACTTACCAGATGTTCTCTGGTGGTCACTTGATGTAGTTGGATCACTCATAACCTACTAATTACAACATAACACAACTGGCCAGCATAAGTTTGTTAAAAATAAAGGGTTACTTAACTGTGGGTGATTGATACTCCTTATTTCTTCCATTCACCATCTCAGTTTCGATGTCCTGCTACAACCGACAGGGTTTTCTCTTTTCCGGCAGGACGAGGTATCCGCGGTTTGTCCCGGTTAGAGTCGTGATTCCATAAATCTCCATTATCCCCGGTACGAGAGTCACACGTTCACTCGGAGCAAGGCGCTCTATTTCACATCCCGCATTCTCTTAACCAATGTTATTATCACTGATTACTTTACCATTCACAAGACGATTTAACGTCTCTTTAACTTTTATACAAATAGAGGTCACTCCATTAAGATCTGAGGCCGATGAGCGAGGAAATTAACACACAGGTATGTCCCCTGGACAAAACCCTGGCCGTGCACCTGCCACCCGGTCCTACTCTTATCACACTTTTTACCCACTCTATTACCGTGGTCCCGTAAATCACGTTCCCTCACTCTCCACCGGGAACAGTTACGACACTTCTTATTATAAATGAGGCCTATATTAATCCTTAGGCCGCCGTGAATGTCAATTTCGTGGTTCCATGCTTTCTCACTTCTTCACCACATTAAAAAACAATCCCGCCCCCCCCCCCCCCCCCGAAACATCCGCGCATGCGCAAAGGGAACTCTTGGTTCTACTCTTATTTTCAAATACATTTTTGACCCATATAGACACATTAAAACACCTATTAGGCACTATATTTTTGGGAAAATTAAAAAATTTTCCACACTGCGGCCGGGTGGAGGTCGTTGCTAGACGACTTACATAATGGGGAGTACAATTTTCCCCATCTTCACTGGCCACCCATATTTATTGAACCCTCAAAATGGACTAATTAGTGTTCCATCCTCTCAGGGCATAAGCCTATGCTCCCGGATTAATTTATTGGGCATACTGGAATTATGAGACTTTAAACCAATAACAAGTCTCTCAGTATCCCAAGTCAGGCCCCAGCACATTACTGCATATAGGCACCAACTCCATGGCCATCCATATTTATTGAACCCTCAAATGGACTAATTAGTGTTCCATTCTCTCAGGGGCATAAGCCTATGCTCCCTGGTTTAAATTTTAAATTTGGGCATACTGGAATTATGAGACTTTAACAATAACAAGTCTCTTCCCCAGTATCCCAAGTCAGCCCACACTTTTAACTGCATATAGGCACCAACTCCATGGCCATCCATATTTATTGAACCCCCCAAAATGGACTAATTAGTTTCCATTCTCTCAGGGGCATAAGCCTATGCTCCCTGGATTAATTTATTGGCATACGGGATTTTGAGACTTTAACAAAAACAATTCTCTCAGTATCCCAAGTCAGCCCCAGCACATTACTGCATTTTAGGCACCAACTCCATGGCCATCTATATTTATTGAACCCTCAAATGGACTAATTAGTGTTCCTTTTCTCTCGGGGGGCATAAGCCTATGCTCCCGGATTAATTTTTTGGGGCAAAACTGGAATTATGAGACTTTAACAATAACAAGTCTCTCTCAGTATCCCAAGTCAGCCCCAGCACATTACTGCATATAGGCCACCAACTCCATGGCCATCCATTTTTATTGAACCCTCAAAATGGCCCTAATTAGTGTTCCATTCTCTCAGGGGAAATAAGCCTATGCTCCCGGGATTAATTTTTTGGGGCATACTGAATTTTGAGACTTTAACAATAACAAGCCCTCTCAGTATCCCAAGTCAGCCCCAGCACATTACTGCATATAGGCACCAACTCCATGGCCACTATTTTTAAATTGATCCTCAAAATGGACTAATTAGTGTTCCATTCTCTCAGGGCATAAGCCTATGCTCCCGGGATTAAGTTATTGGGCATACGGGAAATTTTTTGAGACTTTACCAATAACAAGTCTCTCTCAGTATCCCAAGTAAGTCCCAGCACCCTACTGCATATAGCACCAACTCCATGGCCATCCATATTTATTGAACCCCCCAAAATGGACAAATTTAAGTGTTCCATTCTCTCAGGGCATAAGCCTATGCTCCTGGATTAATTTATTGGGCATACTGAATTTTTGAGACTTTAACAATAACAAGTCTCTCAGTATCCCAAGTCAGCCCCAGCACTTTTCTTCATTATTTCATTAACCCTTCACATACCTCATTGTTCCTCTTCAGTTGACGTCAAAAAACCCGGAAATTTGCCCCACATAAGATTATTTACCCAATTACTTCGCTCAGTGGACCGCCTGTGCACTTAAGGTGTGCATTTATCGTCGCCTGAAGTAAGAAACAATTTATTATTAAACTGCTTATTAATTATATCATTATAAGCAGTCAACAATTTTGGTGTTTTGCTCGTTCGCAGAGCTGGGCCCTTTAACTGTCCATACGCCATCCAATAATTAGTAGGTAATTCTGGACGGGCAAGCTTCCACGGAAGTCGCACCCAGTAATGTCCCGATTCACATTTAACATCCTTCAGGTATTGTTCCTGAGTAAAGGAATCATTTGGACTTTCCTCATTTACATTAATCCCTATGCTGTCCAGCTCCCAAAATTAGACTGGTTCAACATCATTCTCGATAGAAGAATACTTGTACTGGGTTGACCTTTCATGATAAGACACCGTGACCGTATTCACTACTTCCTCTAGTCTTATTACTAGGCGGTAGTCTGCCATATATTACATGGCCCGTACCAGTGTTGAGGAGAGTGACACCGTATGGTTTTGGGTTTATGCCCTTTATCCTGAATTTTTACATCCAACAAACCGGGAAGGCTACCTCAGCTAGCCATCATTATTGCCATTAGCTGCAACCTTTACATCAGTCACTGTATGTCCAGGTTAATAACATTTTTCATTATTGTCACCATTTTTATAAAATCACATACAACCCTGCACATAACTGTATGGTGCTTTCCCTTGTTGCATTGATAGCAACTGTTCAAAATTTTGGGATGACAATCCTTTACATTATGATTGTCTAGACATCTGATAAATCTGTCAAGTTCTTTCATTCTTTCCACTTTAATAATCCCATGAATTACAGGCATTACAATTTTTTTGTGAAATGAGTACCCTGGCAGAAGAGGCAGTCTCTCTTTTCCTTGCCTGACCTCTTTTAACTGGGTTACACTTACCGAGGTACTTATTCCTCTTACCTTGATGTGAGGAACCACTATTACTGATTCCGACTGATATGTGCCTATTTAACTCTTAACTATGATTATTACCACTGGGATTAATTTTCCCTTTTTAGACTTGACAGATACTTCAGCGTCATTATGTTTTATATCCTTAGAACTGTTTGCTGGCTTTGGGCTGCAAATTGAACAATTAATTCCTGCCGGGGACCTAGTCTGATTTCCTCCAGACCGTACTATGGAGGTTTTTGGCAAACCCACCCTTTGCATTAATAGGTTGATCAACTCCTGGCTTACACCCTTTAATTTATTCAAAGCCCTTTCTTTTACAAGACAGTTTTTCTTCCAATTCGTAATGTTGATTAATTAAAAAATTCATTTCCATTCCACTGCACAATTCTCCAGCAGATCTCTTTCACAGTCTTTAAACCACAATTTTACCAATCAAAATCTACTCTCTAAAGCATCTAATATAACTTTAATTCATTAGGGGGTTTAGGTTTTTTTGATTCACTAAATCAAATGCCTTCGTCACATGGGTTTTTTAAAAGCCTGTAATGATGCTTTCATTACTCTAAAAATTTACGGGCTTGTCAGCCACATTAACTCCCATTAGATCCAGTCATGGTTAGAGAATTTTTAATCACTGATTATACAACTTAAGTAGGGGCCTTATAAGAGTAATTCTTGCACTTTTCTCTTGTATAAATCCTAGCCACCCATGTGCTAGCAATTAATTGGCTAATTGTCATCCAACACACGATCGATTAAACTTGTGCACCTACACCCACTTCCTTCAATCAGTCACTTATTATTAAGTAATTAATTCAATTAATTTTTTCACTGATTGCATCCGGTTCTCGAAGGACCAACGGGCAATATGGAAAATTTTCTAAAGGGGGCTTTCCTGTATGTACCTCAACCATTATATACATAACCCGTAATCTCATTGGGAGACAATCATATTGTTTACCGTAGTCACCCCGTGTAGACATGTGAAAAACTTTAACCACCCTGGTTTGCACCAAGTGGTCCCCCTCGACCTCACAATCTTATCCATATCTATCCGAGACCAGTATGGATTGGGTAGCACCCACAAGTACGGTGCTACTAAATTATTGTTGGACTGTATAGATTATATTAGTTTAGCTGAATGAAGGGGAGGGGTAGGATACACCTGGATACATCCATCAAGGAAAACATTTATAATAATCCCACCACTTACCAATGTTCCTGGTGGTCACTTGATGTAGTTTTGGGTCACTCATAACCTATCTAAATTACAACATAACACAACTGGCCAGCATAAGTTTGTTATAAATAGAAGGGTTACTTAAAATGTGGGTGATTGATACTCCTTATTTCTTCCATTCACCATCTCAGTTTCGATGTCCTGCTACACCGACACGGTTCTCATTCCGGCAGGACAGGTATCCGTCGTTTGTCCCGGGTTTGAAGTCGTGATTCCATAAATCTCCATTATCCCCGGGACGAGAGTCACACGTTCACTCGGAGCAAGGCGCTCTATTTCACATCCCCGCATTCTCTTAACTCAATGTTATTATCACTGATTACATTACCATTCACAAGACGATTTAACGTCTCATAAACTATTATACAAATTAGAGGTCACTCCATTAAGATCTGAGGCCGATGAGCGAGGATTAACACACGGGTATGTCCCCTGGACAAAACCCTGGCCGTGCACCTGCCACCCGGTCCTACTTATCACCACTTTTTAAACCCCTCTATTACCGTGGGCCCGTAAATCACGTTCCCTCACTCTCCACCAGAACAGTTCGACACTTTTTAATTATGAAATGAGGCCTATATTAATCCTTAGGCCGCCGTGAATGTCAATTTCGTGGTTCCATGCTTTCTCAGCTTCTTCACCACATTCAAAACAATCCGCGCCTCTCCCCCCCGCACATCCGCGCATGCGCAAAGGGAACTCTTGGTTCTGCTCTTATTTTCAAATACATTTTTGACCCATATAGACACATTAAACACCTATTAGGCACTATAGTTTCGGAAAATTAAAAAATTTTCCACAGTGGCTACCCAGGTTTTCCCATGGCCTGGATGTTTTGTATCTTTTTGTCCCCTTTAGATGGTATGCCTGGCAATTTAAGTTATAGCACATATAGCATACATATATAACATATATAGTAATGTGTGAGTTACACAGGATGGACCAAGGAAGTCGGCCAGAGTGATTTATCTCATTGTCATTACAACATTACCTAGTTACTGTTTTATTTTTCTAAAGTAATATTGTTTACAATTTATGGTTGGGGTAAGTGGTTGTCTTCAGCATTCATTGTGATGTCCGCTATATTATTATTTCAGTGAGGTACATTAGGTGGCAGTAGCCTGAACTGACTCAAGTGGAAGTTATCATTGAATTTGAACCTCTTGTTTAATGTGATATATGTCAGAATTCTAATTTTATGATCAATATTACCTACTTTCTCTCTCTCTCTCTCTGCTCCCATGTTGATATTAGCTAGAGAATCTTCCCTATGACCCGTGGAGTTAATGCAAAATGAAGCTCTCAGAATTATTCTTGGCTGTCCCAGATCTACAAAAGTTCTTAACATGAGGAAGGAGCTTGGTATTTCTAGCATCAGTGATAGGATTGTTGAGATTAACACTGTACTCGGTAAGATTCATTGTGACAGAGTCTGGTTCGTTTCTCAACATTCTAATACCAAGTGCCTAGAGGTAAATACACACAGATCTAAATGGATTTTGAAAACGTGCAATTGCATTAAGTTTTATAACCTGCACGAACTGTATCACTGTAGGCAACAAGAGCATTTCACCCCTCCGTGGAAGATGTGTTCATTTAATATCACATACCTGCAAGTCCCTCCCAAGAAGCTCATTGCTAGTAATCCCTTCCTTAAATCTCTTGTTAGAGCAACTGCTCAAGACGAAATTTCTCACCTAGCTGGAAGTAATAAGTTATAACAAGTTATATACACTGATGGATCTAAACAGGAGTCTTCTGGAAGGGCTGCATCTGCTCTTGTTGCCACCTCCCTAGTTAAGAACGATAATAAATTTGTTGAGTTAGGCATAAGAATTAACAACTGGGCGTCTACACTGCAAACTGAATTGTTTGCAATCCTAATGGCGCTAAAGCTAACCTATGACACTGAGCTTGACTCTATCATCATTACTGATTCTATGTCATCATTGAAGGAGTTTACCTGGAGTTTACCTGGAGAGAGTTCCGGGGGTCAACGTCCCCGCGGCCCGGTCTGTGACCAGGCCTCCTGGTGGATCAGAGCCTGATCAACCAGGCTGTTGCTGCTGGCTGCACGCAAACCAACGTACGAGCCACAGCCCGGCTGATCAGGAACTGACTTTAGGTGCTTGTCCAGTGCCAGCTTGAAGACTGCCAGGGGTCTGTTGGTAATCCCCCTTATGTGTGCTGGGAGGCAGTTGAACAGTCTCGGGCCCCTGACACTTATTGTATGGTCTCTTAACGTGCTAGTGACACCCCTGCTTTTCATTGGGGGATGGTGCATCGTCTGCCAAGTCTTTTTGCTTTCGTAGTGAGTGATTTTCGTGTGCAAGTTCGGTACTAGTCCCTCTAGGATTTTCCAGGTGTATATAATCATGTATCTCTCCCTCCTGCGTTCCAGGGAATACAGTTTAGGAACCTCAAGCGCTCCCAGTAATTGAGGTGTTTTTATCTCCGTTATGCGCACCGTGAAAGTTCTCTGTACTTTTCTAGGTCGGCAATTTCACCTGCCTTGAAAGGTGCTGTTAGTGTGCAGCAATATTCCAGCCTAGATAGAACAAGTGACCTGAAGAGTGTCATCATGGGCTTGGCCTCCCTAGTTTTGAAGGTTCTCATTATCCATCCTGTCATTTTTCTAGCAGATGCGATTGATACAATGTTATGGTCCTTGAAGGTGAGATCCTCCGACATGATCACTCCCAGGTCTTTGACGTTGGTGTTTCGCTCTATTTTGTGGCCAGAATTTGTTTTGTACTCTGATGAAGATTTAATTTCCTCATGTTTACCATATCTGAGTAATTGAAATTTCTCATCGTTGAACTTCATATTGTTTTCTGCAGCCCACTGAAAGATTTGGTTGATGTCCGCCTGGAGCTTTGCAGTGTCTGCAATGGAAGACACTGTCATGCAGATTCGGGTGTCATCTGCAAACGAAGACACAGTGCTGTGGTTGACATCCTTGTCTATGTCGGATATGAGGATGAGGAACAAGATGGGAGCGAGTACTGTGCCTTGTGGAACAGAGCTTTTCACCGTAGCTGCCTCGGACTTTACTCTGTTGACGACTACTCTCTGTGTTCTGTTAGTGAGGAAATTATAGATCCATCGACCGACTTTTCCTGCTCTTGACTCATACAATGACTCCAACAACATGCTCATTGGAGAAGCCAGGGTATAGATACTCAAAAATTAGGGACAAAGGAATTAATGTACAATTGCTATGGATCCCATCACACATTGGATTACTCCTTCATGATAAAGTTGATATGTTAGCCAAGAAGAGTACCCAGAAGGAGAATGTATAATATAACTTTGGTATAACTGTGTCAAGCATTAGGAATAATATTAGGAGAGAAGTAAATAATGAATATGATTGTTATAGGAATGCAGTTAGAAGCCTGAGTTTATCTATAACCCACTATGATAACATGAACGTAGATAAGTATGTTTATGGAGCAACTTGCAATGTGAACAGACTGACTGATGTTGTAGTGGCCAGGCTTAGGATTGGTTACAATTATTTCTGGCAGTTTGGGAGACACACAGATGATGATCAAACTAAATGTAAATTATGTGATCAGGCATATGGTCACAGTCTTGAACACTATGTGCTTAATTGTTCACTTATTGAGGAATACAGAGACAGACAGTATAATAAGATATCAAATTAATGAAAATAAGATACCGGATATACTAAGCAAATTTCCGAAATTTGCTTGTAACAGATAAGTGAACTATAGGTATGTAGATATAAATCCATATGTATTCCTGTTAACCCTTTAGGGCCTAGTTCCTAGGCCTTTTGTGTATCCATATGCTCTCGCGCTACCGTCCACAGGATGGATATGGGGTGCACAATAAACTAGCCACTTCGGTGGCAAAATCTAATCTCTCTCTCTCTCTCTCATCTTTGTAATTTGTGAATAGGTGTAAGACCTTGCCTGTACCATCCATTGTATATACAATATTATTAACACCCATACAAGAAGTCTCTGAATGTATTTTTAGTGAGGTGTGTATCGTATTAAGTAGTAGTGACCTGAGTTAAGTATAATTGGAAGTGTTCATTGAACTTGAACCCTTGTGTCATTTGATCTATTCTAGACTTCTGACTTACTCTTCCATAAGCTGTATGGGGAAGGTAAGCGAGGAATTCTTGCTTTGTGAGTCTTATATGAGATAGCATCACCTGCAAACATGGCAACTGTCATAGAGGAACCTATTTTAGCAGGTGATGGAAATGATGATAGCTTCCAGATCTTTCTGTACATTTCCTAGGTCAGCAATTTTACCTGCCTTGAAATGTGCTGTTAGTGTGCAGCAATATTCCAGCCTAGATAGAACAGGCAACCTGAAGAGTGTCATCATGGGCTTGGCATCCCTAGTTTTGAAGGTTCTCATTATCCATCCTGTCATTTTTCAAGCAGATGCGATTGATATAATGTTATGGTCCTTGAAAGTGAGATCCTCCGACATGATCATTCCTCGTGTATACCATATCTGAGTAATTGAAATTTCTCATCGTTGAACTTCATATTGTTTTCTGCAGCCCACTGAAAGATTTGGTTGATGTCCGCCTGGAGCCTTGCAGTGTCTGCAATGGAAGACAATGTCATGCAGATTCGAGTGTCATCTGCAGAGGAAGACACGGTGCTGTGGCTGACATCCTTGTCTATGTCAGATATGAGGATGAGAAACAAGATGGGAGCGAGTACTCTGCCTTGTGGAACAGAGTTTTTCACCGTAGCTGCCTCGGACTTTACTCTGTTGACTACTACTCTTTGTGTTCTGTTTGTGAGGAAATTATAGATCTATCTACCAACTTTTCCTGTTATTCCTTTTGCATGCATTTTGTGTGTAATTACGCCATGGTCACACTTGTCGAAGGCTTTTGCAAAGTCTGTATATATTACATCTGCATTCTTTTTGTCTTCTAGTGCATCTAGGACCTTGTCGTAGTGCAGATATCCAAGAATTATCTACAAGAGGAATTAAATCAGGGAAGTGTTTTTGGGTATGCCCAAATGAGATCAATCTGTGGACTAAAATCACATCGGTATTAAAAGAGGAAAACATCAAAGCAGCCTTCCTAGAAAACCTGGAAGCATTCTATAACAGATGGGAAAAGAAAAAGTCTGGGCAGGATGGTGGTATCGCCCTTGGTGCGGATGAAGTCCAGGCTGACATTAACTGTATGTCTGGAGGTGCTGGTCAGGTAGTCAGGAACTGTAAAGCTGGAGGTGCTGTCCTGGTAGACACTGTGAGGCTGGAGGTGCTGTCCTGGTAAACAATAACTATATGCATGCTGAAATGCATATTAGTGGCCTCGAGGGAGACAGGAGCTGTAGTGGGGAAACAAGTGTTTACCTGGAGTTTACCTGGAGAGAGTTCCGGGGGTCAACGCCCCCGCGGCCCGGTCTGTGACCAGGCCTCCTGGTGGATCAGAGCCTGATCAACCAGGCTGTTGCTGCTGGCTGCACGCAAACCAATGTACGAGCCACAGCCCGGCTGGTCAGGAACCGACTTAAGGTGCTTGTCCAGTGCCAGCTTGAAGACTGCCAGGGGTCTGTTGGTAATCCCCCTTATGTATGCTGGGAGGCAGTTGAACAGTCTCGGGCCCCTGACACTTATTGTATGGACTCTTAACGTGCTAGTGACACCCCTGCTTTTCATTGGGGGGATGGTGCATCGTCTGCCAAGTCTTTTGCTTTCGTAGTGAGTGATTTTCGTGTGCAAGTTCAGTACTAGTCCTTCTAGGATTTTCCAGGTGTATATAATCACGTATCTCTCCCGCCTGCATTCCAGGGAATACAGGTTTAGGAACCTCAAGCGCTCCCAGTAATTGAGGTGTTTTATCTCCGTTATGCGCGCCGTGAAGGTCCTCTGTACATTTTTTGGTCAACAATTTCACCTGCCTTGAAAGGTGCTGTTAGTGTGCAGCAATATTCCAGCCTAGATAGAACAAGTGACCTAAGAGTGCTCAGGGCTTGGCCCCCCCTAGTTTTGAAGGTTCTCATTACCCACCTGTTTTTTCTAGCAATGGATTGATACAATTTATGGTCCTTGAAGGTGAATCCCCCGACATGACACCCCCGGTCTTTGACTTTGGGTGTTTCGCTCTATTTTGTGGCCAAAATTTGTTTTGTCTTGAGAAGTTTTAATTTCCTCGTGTTTACCATTCTGAGTAATTAAATTTTTCTATGTTAAACTTCATATTGTTTTCTGCAGCCCCAAAAGTTGGTTATGTTTTCCTTGCAGTTCTGCATGGAAGACATGTCATGCGTTCAGGGATCTGAAAAGGGAAACACGGTGCTGGGCTGACATCCTTGTCTATTCGGATATGGGGATGGGAACAAGGGGGGAGCGAGTCTGTCCTTGGGGAACGGGAGTTTTTCACGTATGTGGGACTTAATTGTTGCGACTACTCCTGGTTCGTTAGGGGGAAAATTAAGATCCATCGCCCGACTTTTCCGTTTTCTTTAGCAGCATTTTTTTGCGCTATTACGCCATGGTCACACTTGTCGAAGGCTTTTGCAGAGTTATAAATTACATCGCATTCTTGTTGCTTCTATGCTTTTAGGCCCTTTGTCGTAGGTTTTCCAATAGTGAGACAGACAGGAGCGACCTTTCAAAAACCCTTTTTCCCTGGGTTTGTAACTGATGGGTTTCTGATGGGTGGTGATTTGTTTCTTAGGCCCTTTTCAAAAATTTTTATGATATGGGATTTAGTGCTATTGGTCGTATTCTTTGCTATTGTTTTACTGCCCCCTTTGTGGAGGGGGGTTTTGCTTTTTTTTTAGTAACTTTTGGGGACGCCCCCCGTGTCCATGCCCTCCCCATGGGAGGGAAAAAGGTTCTTGATAAACCCCGGATTCCCATGGTTGGCCCGGGGGCAGAGTGCATGGGCTGTCATTTTCGCCTGTTCGAAGTCATTTGCGTCAGGATAACATCGAAGGTTTGGTTTCAAATTTTGTGGCTCAAAAAAAAATTTATTTTTGGGTCTTCTCTCCGTTGGTTAGCGGGTTTCTAAAAAAAGAGCATTTTGGGGCTTGAGTGCTCACTCATTTCCTTGCTGTCATCTGTGTAGGACCCATCTTGTTTTAAATTGGGGGCCCCAATCGGAGTTTGTTCTCGACTTTTTATTGGAAAAGGAGAAAAATACTTTGGGTTTCTTTTTGATTTCATTTATGGCTTTTTGTTCTTCCCCCGATTCCCGACTCCCATAAAATTCCTTTAGCTTGGTTCGATGCTTGCTATTTCTCTGACCTTTTCTCCTTACGCATTTCGGTATATTTACCTCTTTTAGCCGCTCTGTTTTTCTTTTCCCTTTCCTGTAAAGGGGGGCGCCCGTTTCCCCTTTTTTATTTTACATCTACTCCCCTTTTTCTTAGAGGAATAAAACCTTTTGGCATACGGTGCCCCCAAGTTAATCGTTCTTGGCATAATTGGGGTTGTGTTTCTTTGATATCTTCCCAGCTTATACGGTTAGACATTTTTTCTTGTCCCACTTTAGTTTTTTTATTGAAATTGAATTTGGGGAAGCCCCTCGTGCTATCCTTTTTTGCGGTTCTGGGGCCCACGCATACATGTCTGAACCTCATTTTGTTGGATCTGAGTAAAATGTTTTTGATATGGTGACATTTCTTATCAGATCATCGTTGTTATGAAGGTGAGGGCTAGTGATTCTCCAGTCAGGGCTCTATTATTTGCGGTTTAAATTTTAATTTTGTGCAGAGATTTAAAAGCTCGTGTGAGTGTGGTTTTCATAGAGCTGCCCCCCTGGGGTTTTTACGCAAAAATTTATTTGTAATTTCCCCATTTTAGGTGGGCCTTTTTTGCAGGGCAAAAAAAAACCCTTTTGGGGAAAAAATTTTTTACTGGGGGAACCATAAAAGGACTACCAGTAAATGGTTTAAACAATGTTATTATTTATCAAAGTTACCTTAGACAAGTAGGAAATTTTGGCACCTAGGTCCATAAATGTTAGTTATTCCACAATTGCTCTAGACCCATAATACAAAAAATGACATACACACCAAAATTCTGGTAAGTAAAAACTGGTGGATGTATTTAAAATTTTGTACTTAACATTTATATAACAAAGGGGAAAATATCTTAAAATCACTCCAAATTGACTAGATCAGGGGGTTATATCAAAAACCTCATGGGTATACATAAACTAACACGGGAAGTTCAAAAAAACGAATTTTGAGGTCTGGAGCTGCCTTGTCCAGTCACCTGATATCTCAAGTTATGCAGGAATGCACATCCAACAATTTCGCCTCCTATTTGAGAGGTGTCAGTCCAATTTAACCTCTAGAGCACGAAAATTCTTCCGATTATTCACTAACGTTTGTGTTAATTAGTTCAAACATGGAGAGTCTCCTCTGTGCAGGCGCAGGGCTTCCCATTTTTTATAACATAAATTTTATTAAATACAATGTATTACACTAATTTACATAAAAAATACACTGTATTTTTTCTGGAAAATACATTATTTTCCACACCACTATTACAAACTAGTAATACCACAGGAGATAGCAAACAAGGAGACTCCACTAGTAATAGTGAGGATATGTTACCAGAAACAACTGGTGAGAGTTCCATTGTTAGTACTAGTGAGGATAGGAATGTGACAGGAAAACATGCACCAACAGGGAATACAGTCACAAAAATCCAAGGCAAACAGAAACCAAACCTGTGCACATATTATGCACTTGATATCTGCAGGCATGGGAAATCTGGAAAACAGATGGGACCTGTAACTTTGACCACTCTAGAAAATGCCGTGCCCATATGACAACAGGAAAATGCAAACTCCTGTCCTGTAAGCTTTTCACCCTGAAATGTGTCCCTCTTCAGTACAGGAAAGACAGTACTATAACTTATATTCCCAGGCACACCATCTAAAGTTAGTTTTTAGTTTAATATGTTTATTATGCACCCCATACCCATCCTGTGGGCGGTAGTCAAAAGATTACAGAGGTACATAATTGGTCCAGGGACTGGACTCCAAAGTTTTGATAGCTGAGCAAGTTACAAAGGTAATGAACTAGATCTGGTCATAATCATGACCAAGTTACAAAGGTAATGAGCTCCAGGTTGAGCTGGTCACACTCATGAATAATTGCAAAGGTAATGAATCATAAACACATTAATCATGAGAATTTACAAAGGTAATGAGCTCCAGGTAGAGCTGGTCAAAATCATGACAAGTTTCAAAGGTAATGAATGATAAACACGTTATGACATGATAACAATCACAGACAAATTACAGAGTAAAGAGCAGTTAACAAACATAGTAGGGAATTCATCCAATGCCCCAACAACAGATGTTGCTAGGTGCCTGTCTCTCCTTGGTAGACAGCCATTGCAAACAGCAGCAAGTTGCCCAGGGATCTGCTGCTTGCACGAGCACCATCGACCCTCCCCAAGAGGTCCAAGAAGCCAGTGACTCCGTTAGCAGCCCGATGGAGAGCTGCCCTAGGGACATGTCAGCGTCCTGGTGGACGCCAAGTTGATTGAAGATCCCAGGCCCTTGTGTGTACGGATGTTGAAGCTTGAGAAACTGAGTACACACTGCCTGTGGCACACCTGGCAGCTGCCTCGCGGTCGAACTCCACGATGCTGTCCCTGTAGTGGAAGTTCCTGTGAGCCCGGCACTCCCTGCGGCTGCAGTACCATCACTGACATCGTGGGTTAGGGGAGAAGTACCCTCTACAGATGGGGTGGCACTGGGAGTTGGGTGGGTGAGGCGGGGGAGTCGGGCAGGGGTGAGGCATTATGAGAGGGTCACTGTTTACTACACACGCCCTCCCCTCCCCCCAGCAGAGAGGGGGGAGGCGCTGACTGGTCCTGACTCTACAACACCAAACCCTCTTAAAACTGCACAACACTTCAACTATTTATGCTGAAACGATGCAACTGGGATGTCCGTTCGCTGCTCTGGTATCTTCTCAAAGCATTCACACTGAGTTCTGTTAAGTAGGGACCTAGTCAGCTCTTTGACCAGGAGCTACCTGAAAATCCCGCAGCTAGCCCGCTACACTACCTGCTGCGTCGGCCATGCCAACGGATCTGACCATCTAAAGGGGACAAGAAGATACAAAACATCCAGACCATGGGAAAACCTGGGTAGCCACAGCCACTCAAAAGGGGAGGGGGGTTTTAGTGCCAGGAAGGAAAAAAACTGGCAGGAAATGGCAGAAATCGAACAACAAATCCAGTCATTTATGGAGTGGAATCATAAAAATTTTTGAAAGGGTCCTAAGAAGTAAGATCGCCACCATCTAGAAACCCATCAATTACACAACCCAGGGCAACATGGGTTTAGAACAGGTTGCTCCTGTCTGTCTCAACTATTGGATCACTACGACAAGGTCCTAGATGCACTAGAAGACAAAAAGAATGCAGATGTAATATATACAGACTTTGCAAAAGCCTTCGACAAGGGTGACCATGGCGTAATAGCGCACAAAATGCGTGCTAAAGGAATAACAGGAAAAGTTGGTAGATGGATCTATAATTACCTCACCAAACAGAAACACAAGAGTAGTAGTCAACAGAGTAAAGTCTGAGGCAGCTACTGTGAAAAGCTCTACTCCACAAGGCACAGTACTCACTCCCATCTTGTTTCTCATCCTCATATCTGACATAGACAAGGGTGTCAGCCACAGCACCGTGTCTTCCTTTGCAGATGACACCCGAATCTGCATGACAGTGTCTTCCATTGCAGACCCTGCAAGGCTCCAGGCGGACATCAACCAAATCTTTCAGTGGGCTGCAGAAAACAATATGAAGTTCAACGATGAGAAATTTCAATTACTCAGATATGGTAAACACGAGGAAATTAAAACTTCATCAGAGTACAAAACTAATTCTGGCCACAAAATAGAGCGAAACACCAACGTCAAAGACCTGGGAGTGATCATGTCGGAGGATCTCACCTTCAAGGACCATAACATTGTATCAATTGCAACTGCTAGAAAATGACAGGATGGACAATGAGAACCTTCAAAACTAGGGAGCCAAGCCTATGATGACACTCTTCAGGTCACTTGTTCTATCTAGGCTGGAATATTGCTGCACACTAACAGCATCTTTCAAGGCAGGTGAAATTGCTGACCTAGAAAATGTACAGAGAATCTTCACAGCATGCATAACGAAGAAAAAACACCTCAATTACTGGGAGCACTTGAAGTTCCTGAACCTATATTCCTGGAACACAGGCGGAGAGATACATGATTATATACACCTGGAAAATCCTAGAGAGACTAGTACCGAACTTGCAGATGAAAATCACTCACAACGAAAGCAAAAGACTTGGCAGACGATGCAACATCCCCCCAATGAAAAGCAGGGGTGTCACTAGCACATTAAGAGACCATATAATAAGTGTCAGGGGCTTGAGATTGTTCAACTGCCTCCCAGCATACATAAGGGGGATTACCAATCAAACCCCTGGCAGTCTTCAAGCTGGCACTGGACAAGCACCTAAGTCGGTACCTGACCAGCCGGGCTGTGGCTCGTACTGGTTTGCGTGCAGCCAGCAGTAACAGCCTGGTTGATCAGGCTCTGAATCCACCAGGAGGCCTGGTCACAGACCGGGCGCGGGGGCGTTGACCCCCAAAACTCTCTCCAGGTAAACTCCAGGTAAACAGTCGATGACCTCCACTCAAAGCCAACAGATACACATATTAGTGCTGGAAAAAAGCCCCCCCAGTACCACCAATACAACCAATCAGATGACATTCTACTTTGCAAATATACAGGGTCTAAAGCCAGCAATGAACAACAAAATACCTTTCATCCGTGGACTGTTTGCAGAGGCAAATGCAATGTTTGCGGCTTTCACTGAGACCCACATAAAGGATCACTTGGACAACGAAATATGGATTCCCAGGTTACAACCTATACAGATGCGACAGAGGGAACAGGAAAAAGGGGGGGGGTTGGCCTATATATCGCAGAGTCCCTTATTTGCACAGAACTGCTAAATGCCTCAATGATGTAGTTGAAGCTTTAACGGTAAAGATCGAGAACCAAAATCTAGTCATTGTGATAGTCTACAAGCTTCCGGATACAACGTCCCAACAATTCCAGGAACACCTGTTGAAAATTGACCACTGTCTGGAAAACCTTCCAGCTCCTGCCCCCAACATCTTGCTCCTGGGGGATTTCAACTTAAGGCACCTGAAATGGAGGAATATAGCAAATAATGTTGTTGCAATGATAACACCAGGAGGCAGCTCAGACGAGAACTCACACACACATGAGCTTTTAAATCTCTGCACAAAAATTCAACTTAGCAGTGTATGTATAGAGAACCTAGGATAACCCAAAAAAAGTCAGACAAAGTGACTTATCTCCAGTACCTGGCTTGGGCTTGCCATATATAATTTTTCGTAAATATTTTTTTTTCTCAATTGTTTGTTGGGCTATCTCATTGAAACTTGGGCAATGTATGATGGAAAGAGGCTTCTTAATGTACAACAAAAATAAAAAAAGACGGACAATAAATAAGGGAGTTCACTTCTCAGCCATTAGCCGCCTCTGCAGTATATTTTCGTATGGTTTTTATGGTTGTATTGTCATTTTTTTGGACTCATTTGATAGAATGGAAGATATATTACAGAAATAGACATGATTTTGATTGCTTTCTTGACGAAAAGTACCTTGAAATTAAGCTCAAAGTAGCAGAAATGTTCGATTTTTGCCAATGTTCAATGAACTTTGTGTAAGTCAAGTTGGTTAATTTTATTAAGTGTATTCTAACCTAACCACTCTGTAATCCAGCATACTCAGTAATCCGGCACAGTACGGTCCCAATGATGCCAGATTTGTGATGGAGGACCTGTAATAAAATACAGTGGACCCCTCAGTTTCGTGATTAATCCGTTCCAGAGAGTCTGCCGAGTGGCGAAACCATTTTCCCCAAAAGAAATAATGTAAATCCAATTAATCTGTTTCAGACACCCAAAAGCATTAAAAAAAAAAAAATTTTTTGAAGATTAAATATTAGATTTACATACAGAAAACAATGGCAAATAAATATAAAGCACTAATAAAATGGATAAATGAACATTTAACATCACACTTACCTTTATTGAAACCCTTGTTGGTGTATGGCAGACAGGTAGGAGGGGAGGAGGCAAGTTTATGCTTCAATATGATGCTATGTCATCTCTATGGCTTATTTATCTATCACAATTCATCTAATATTGACATAATAAAAATATTAATAACATAGAAACATGATAAATTACTCTAGAATGAATAAAATATGTCATAACGTACATGAGGAGTAAGTAGTGGTGATGTTGTTGTTGGGTTTATAAGGGCCACTGAGAGAAGCCATACATAGTGGTGGTGGAGGAGGAGGCACCAGCAGAACCCACCACAACTATTCACAATAAATGTACATAATTTGTGGAAAATTTTTGATTTTCCGAAACTATAGTGCCCAATAGTGTTTAATGTGTCTATATGGGTCAAAAATGTATTTGAAAATAGAGTAGAACCAAGAGTTCCCTTTGCGCATGCGCGGATGTGCGGGGGAGAGGTGGCGGGTTTGTTTTGAAGAGGGAGTGGAAGCTGGGAAAGCATGGAACCACGAAATATGGCATTCACGGCGGCTAAGGATTAATATAGGCCTCATTTCATAATAGGAAGTGTCATAAACTGTTCCTGGTGGAGAGTGAGGAACGTGATTTACGGGACCACGGTAATAGTGGTAAAATGAGTGAATAAGGGTAGGACCGTTGGTGACTGGCACGTCGTCCTGGACTGTCCCGGGGAAAATTACCCTTGGTTTAATCATCACTCATCGGTCTCAGATCTTAATGGAGTGATCTCTAATGTGTATAATAATTATGAGCCATTAAATCGTCTTGTGAATTGTAATGTAATTAATGATAATAACGCTAAGTTAAGAGAATGTGTGAAGTGAAATAAGTCGTTTTGCTCCGAGTGAACACGTTAGACCTCGTTGTTCCTGAGACGAGGAAAGTGAAGCTCCTTGAGTCACGACCTTTAAAGCGGGACAAACCAACGGATACCTCGTCCTGCTGGAATGAGAACCGTGTCGGTGTAGCAGGACATCGAAAATGAGATGGTGAATGGAGGAAATAAGGAGTATCAATCACCCACAGTTAAGTAACCCTTCTAGTTATAACAAACTTATGCTGGCCAGTTGTGTTATGTTGTAATTAGATAGGTTTGAGTGATCCAGCTACATCAAGGACCACCAGAGAACATCTGGTAAGTGATGGGATTATGTACAAATGTTTTCCTTGATGGATGTATCCAGGTGTATCCTACCCCCCCCCTTCATTCAGCTAAACTAATATAATCTATACAGTCCACAATTAATTAGTAGCACCGTACTTGTGGGTGCTATCCAATCCATACTGGTCTCGGATAGATATGGATAAGATTGTGAGGTCGAGGGGACCACTTGCCGCGACCAGGGGTGGTTAAGTTTTCTCACATGTCACACGGGGTGACTACGGTAAACAATATGATTGTCTCCCAATGAGATTACTGGTATGTATATAATGTTGAGGTACATACCGGTAAGCACCCTAGAAAATTTTCCATATAATTTATAAATAAGAAATATTTACATTTTAATTTATAAATAAGAAATATTTACATTTTAATTTATAAATAAGAAATATTTATATTTTAATTTATAAATAAATAAGTTTATTTAGGTATACACAAATACAGTTGAGGAAAATATTTTAATTTTCCGAAGCTATAGTGCCTAATAGGTGTTTAATGTGTCGATATGGGTCAAAAATGTATTTGAAAATGGAATAGAACCAAGAGTTCCCTCTGCACCTGTGCGGATGTGCCGGGTATGAGGTCGACACAGGGCATGGAGGATGGGAGTTTTTTGAATGTAGTAAAGAGGCTGTGAAAACATGGTACCAGGAAATTGGCATTCACGGCAGCCTAAGGATTAATATAGGCCTCACTTCAAAAATAGGAAGTGTCATAACTGTCCCCTGGTGAAGAGTGAGGGAACGTGATTGACGGGACCACTGTAATAAGTGGTTAAAATTAGTGAATAATGGTAGGACCAGTGGTACTGGTACGCGTGATTTAATCCTCACTCATCGGTCTCAGATCTTAATGGAGTGACCTCTAATGTGTATAATAATTATGAGAACATTAAATCGTCTTGTGAACTGTAATGTAATCAATGATAATAACACTAAATTAAGAGAATGCGTGAAGTGAAATAAGCCGCCTTGCTCTGAGTGAACACGTTAGACCTCGTTGTTCCTGTCCGAGGATAGTGAAGGTTTATGGAGTCAAGACTTGTAAACCGGGACAAACCAACGAATACCTTGTCTGCTGGAATAAGAAAACCCTGTAGGTGTAGCAGGACATCAAAATGAGATGGTGAATGGAGGAATAAGGAGCATCAATCACCCACAGTTATGTAACCCTTCTAGTTATAGCAGACTGATACTGGCAGTTAGGCATGTTGTAATTGGATAGGTTGGGGGTGATCCAGCTACATCAAGTGACCAGAGTATTCTGGTAAGTGGTGGTATTATATACAAGTGTTTTTTCCTTGATGGATATGTACATGTGCAACCTACCCCCCCCCCTTCGTTCACTTAAACTAATATAATCTATACAGTCCACAATTAATTGTAGTGCTGTACTTGTGGGTGCTATCCATTTATACTGGTCTCGGATAGATATGGATAAGATTGTGAGTGTCGAAGGCCACCTGCAGTGACCAGGGGTGGTTAAGTTTTCTCACATGTCTACACGGGGTGACTAAAGGTAAACAACATAGTTTTTGTCTCCCAATGAGATTACTCATATGCATGTAATGTTGAGGTACATACAGGTAACACCCCTATAAAATTTTTTTCCCTAACAGTTATGTACATAGATTATCATACATGCAGCTATGTGTAAAGTACTTAGGATAACGCAAAAAAAGTCAGAGTGACTTTTTCCATGGGGGTCCTTTCATATAACACTTTTTTTCTTTCATCCTTACACTTTTTATTTTTAAATTACCTTGGAG
>NC_069479.1:1408798-1442733 GCF_026875155.1 Cherax quadricarinatus
TAAATAAACGTACTTTCAGCCTCCTAAATCTAGAGTCCACGCTTTCTGCTTGTCAGTCATCGGCAGCTGGGCCTGATGATATTCATATCAGCATGCTGCAACATCTGCATTCTACAGCCCTTACAGTCCTTTTGCATCTTTTCAATCTTATTTGGACGCAAAGGGTTCTCCCTCAACAATGGAAATCTCTCATTGTCCTACAGTTTCACAAACTAGGCACCTCAGGGCTTGATACTTCTCACTATCATCTCTTTGCTCTGACCAGTGTAGTCTGTAAGGTGATGGAATGATTGGTGAATAGATGTTTGATATGGTATTTAGAGACTCACAGTAGTCTTTCTCCTCACCAATATGGCTTTCACAAGGGCCACTCTACTTTGTACCCCTTGCTCTACTTAGATACGTATGTGTGAAATGCCTTTGCTAACAAACACTCTGTACTAGCAGTCTTTTTTGATCTTGTGAAGGCATGTGACATCACTTGGAGGTATAACATCTTAGCCCAAGCCCACTCCTTAGGCCTCCATGGTAATCTACCAACCTTCCTTGCTGCTTTCTTATCTGACAGACATTTTCGTATTTAGATAAGGCTAAAGAGGTCTTTGTGGCATTTATGGATTTGGAAAAGGCGTATGACAGGGTGGATAGGGGGGCAATGTGGCAGATGTTGCAAGTGTATGGTGTAGGAGGTAGGTTACTGAAAGCAGTGAAGAGTTTTTACGAGGACAGTGAGGCTCAAGTTAGAGTATGTAGGAAAGAGGGAAATTTTTTCCCAGTAAAAGTAGGCCTTAGACAAGGATGTGTGATGTCACCGTGGTTGTTTAATATATTTATAGATGGGGTTGTAAGAGAAGTAAATGCGAGGGTCTTGGCAAGAGGCGTGGAGTTAAAAGATAAAGAATCACACACAAAGTGGGAGTTGTCACAGCTGCTCTTTGCTGATGACACTGTGCTCTTGGGTGATTCTGAAGAGAAGCTGCAGAGATTGGTGGATGAATTTGGTAGGGTGTGCAAAAAGAGAAAATTAAAGGTGAATACAGGAAAGAGTAAGGTTATGAGGATAACAAAAAGATTAGGTGATGAAAGATTGAATATCAGATTGGAGGGAGAGAGTATGGAGGAGGTGAACGTATTCAGATATTTGGGAGTGGACGTGTCAGCGGATGGGTCTATGAAGGATGAGGTGAATCATAGAATTGATGAGGGAAAAAGAGTGAGTGGTGCACTTAGGAGTCTGTGGAGACAAAAGAACTTTGTCCTTGGAGGCAAAGAGGGGAATGTATGAGAGTATAGTTTTACCAACGCTCTTATATGGGTGTGAAGCGTGGGTGATGAATGTTGCAGCGAGGAGAAGGCTGGAGGCAGTGGAGATGTCATGTCTGAGGGCAATGTGTGGTGTGAATATAATGCAGAGAATTCGTATTTGGAAGTTAGGAGGAGGTGCGGGATTACCAAAACTGTTGTCCAGAGGGCTGAGGAAGGGTTGTTGAGGTGGTTCGGACATGTAGAGAGAAATGGAGCGAAACAGAATGACTTCAAGAGTGTATCAGTCTGTAGTGGAAGGAAGGCGGGGTAGGGGTGGGCCTAGGAAGGGTTGGAGGGAGGGGGTAAAGGAGGTTTTGTGTGCGAGGGGCTTGGACTTCCCAGCAGGCATGCGTGAGCGTGTTTGATAGGAGTGAATGGAGACAAATGGTTTTTAAATACTTGACGTGCTGTTGGAGTGTGAGCAAGGTAACATTTATGAAGGGATTCAGGGAAAACGGCAGGCCGGACTTGAGTCCTGGAGATGGGAAGTACAGTGCCTGCACTCTGAAGGAGGGGTGTTAATGTTGCAGTTTAAAAACTGTAGTGTAAAGCCCCCTTGGCAAGACAGTGATGGAGTGAATGATGGTGAAAGTTTTTCTTTTTGGGGCCCACCCTGCCTTGGTGGGAATCGGCCAGTGTGATAATAAAAAAAAAAAATAAATTTTCGTGTCTGTTTTTGGCACCTCGTTTTTTTATACTGACCACACAGCCCCATTCTCTCAGATGTGGGCATACCAGCTTTCTCCCGCTTGATTTGAAGCCACTAGAATTTTGGCGTGTTAATAGTCAAAAACACTGGCTCGAAAAAGGTATTTTTGACCAAGACAGCAAAGGGTTAAAAAAAAATGTCCATAACAAAAAAATTTTAAATTTAACCTTTTAAAAGGTCAAAACACATGTATGCGATAGCCCGTTGGGGGCCCCAATGTAAATCTACTTTTACTGTTCCTGCCCCAAATTTGGCAGTTGGGCCAAAAATCCTGGTCAGCTTTAAAAAGGGGATTTACCCCCGGGTGGGGCACAATTTTAAAAAAAATGGGGGACCATTTAGCCCTTGGGGGAGCACCAGTTCAATTGAGCACCGGGTAGAGAAAAACAGCACGGCAAAACGGGTTCACTGATGTCTTTAGTATTAACACTCCCATTTTAAAGGAAAGGATTTTAACCCCCATTTTAGGGGTTTTTGGGTGAATGTACCATAAGGGGTCGAGGAAATAAAAAAAAAATCAATAAAACCCTCCCAACTTTTTACAACATCCTTTCAGGTGTCTTAAAACCTATCCCCTAAGTAAAGAGAAAATTCTGGAACGTGTAAACGGTTTGGCGGGCGGGCGGGCCCTACCGACTGGCTGGCTGCGGGCCCTACCGACGGCTGGCTGCTGGCGGGCTCGCTCTATTGTCTTTGTCTCTTCTATGCATCTTGTCTTCTCTCTATGTCTCACAGGTCTAAAAATAAAATTATACGTGGGTAAATTCCGGGGATAACCCAAAAAAACAGACAGTGCTTACTGTGCTTGAGCTGTGAAATCCCTGTTGGTTCACGGTGGCTTCTTGAACAGAAAGAGGGGAGAGAGACAGAAAGAGAGAAAAGCAGACAGAGAGACAGATAAGGGACAGAAAAATGAGTACTAGACAGATAGACAGAGTATTTACAGAAGACAGACATGTTTATGGTAACAGTGAAAAAAATTAAAGTGAGGGCCGATGCTCTCAGATTCCCTCTTATCATTGCCGTATCAGCGGGATTGACATTGTCTTACATAAATGTTTAAAGGGAAATTTATTGTTATTATATACTCCCATGTATCAAAAACATTGCGGGGCCCTATAAATTTTACTTCGTTATTTTCCCCTAAAAAAAAAAAAATGCCCAAAGGAAGTGTAATTGCCCACCGTTAGTTGTGTGTGTGACAATTTGAGTACTTTTTCAGTCCCTAATATTAGTGTAAAACCCAAAGATTGGTTATGAAATAACAAGACTACTATAAATTTTAATTTCAGAACTAAAAATTATATAAAATATAAAAACGAGAAAAAAAGGTACATCGCAAACTTCTGCAAGCAGCACAACTCGATGTTGCTGTCAGGTGACATCCAGTCCCAACTTCGCATCCCATATCCAGTAAGTATGACCTAAAAATTTTTTTTTTTTTCATATAACACTTCGAAATATGTGCTCTTATTTCTATATAAAAATTTATTTTTTTCAAAATTGGGGGACTGGGGGAGAGAAAGTATACAGTGGGAAACCCTTGGGTATGAATTAATTCATTCCACAAAGGGTGTTTTGAGTAGATACCGAAGAATTTGTTCCCATAAGGAATAATGTAAATTATATTAATCCATTTCAGACCCCAAAAAATGCACAACAAAAAACAATACAAAAATACGCTTTCAAAATTTTTCGTGTTTTCAGCTGTTTATTCCCAAGGTACCAGTTATAATTTGGCAGTTTAGGGTTAAAGCATCCAGGTGATTATCATCATTATTTTATTTTTCTTTTTGCCATTGAATAACCCTTTTTCACTGAGTTTAATCATTCTTATAACACTTCATAACCAAGAGAGAATGGTAAATGAAGAGGACCTGGAGCTACAAGGGAAAATAAACAAATAGAGAATAATGGGGGGTGGTGGTAAACGAACCTTATTTAAAACCGCCTCTTACTGCCGATAAGTTTGTTTTGCATTATGATGTGTTTCTGAAAAGCTTTCACCCTTTATACAAAAACTTTCATTGTGTACAAGTTGCCTGGGGTCAGTAGAATATATATCGCAAAACTCCCCGTTCCCTGAAACGCGCCATTTTTTTTGAACGAATGATACTAATGATACTCGATTATCACAAGGCTTTTTCCTCTAAGAAAAAAGGAGGGGGTAGATGTAAAATGAAGAGACGGGCTCCCTTTTAAAGGGGACGGAAAAAAAATAACAGAGCGGCTAAAAGAGGGCAATATATCTGAAATGCGCAGGGAGACACTGGTCAGAGAAATAGCAAGCATCGAACTTAAGCTAAAAGAATCCTTTAGGAGTCAGGAATCGCGGGAAGAACTAAAAGCCATAAATGAAATCGAAAGAAACCCAAAGTATTTCTTCTCCTATGCCAAATCAAAATCGAGAACAACGTCCAGTATTGGGCCCCTTCTTAAACAAGATGGGTCCTACACAGATGACAGCAAGGAAATGAGTGAGCTACTCAAGTCCCAATATGACTCAGTTTTTAGCAAGCCGCTAACCAGACTGAGAGTCGAAGATCAAAATGAATTTTTTATGAGAGAGCCACAAAATTGGATTAACACAAGCCTATCCGATGTTATCCTGACGCCAAATGACTTCGAACAGGCGATAAATGACATGCCCATGCACTCTGCCCAGGGCCAGACTCATGGAACTCTGTGTTCATCAAGAACTGAAAGAAGCCCCTATCACAAGCCTTTTCCATCCTATGGAGAGGGAGCATGGACACGGGGGTCGTCCCTCAGTTACTAAAAACAACAGACATAGCCTAACTCCACAAAGGGGGCAGTAAAGCAACAGCAAAGAACTACAGACCAATAGCACTAACATCCCATATCATAAAAATCTTTGAAAGGGTCCTAAGAAGCAAGATCACCACCCATCTAGAAACCCATCAGTTACACAACCCAGGGCAACATGGGTTTAGAACAGGTCTCTCCTGTCTGTCTCAACTTCTGGATCACTATGACAAGGTCCTAAATGCACTAGAAGACAAAAAGAATGCAGATGTAATATATACAGACTTTGCAAAAGCCATCGACAAGTGTGACCATGGCGTAATAGCGCACAAAATGCGCGCTAAAGGAATAACAGGAAAAGTCGGTCGATGGATCTATAATTTCCTCACTAACAGAACACAGAGAGTAGTCGTCAACAGAGTAAAGTCGAGGCAGCTACGGTGAAAAGCTCTGTTCCACAAGGCACAGTACTAGCTCCCATCTTGTTCCTCATCCTCATATCCGACATAGACAAGGATGTCAGCCACAGCACCGTGTCTTCCTTTGCAGATGACACCCGAATCTGCATGACAGTGTCTTCCATTGCAGACACTGCAAGGCTCCAGGCGGACATCAACCAAATCTTTCAGTGGGCTGCATAAAACAATATGAAGTTCAACGATGAGAAATTTCAATTACTCAGATATGGTAAACATGAGGAAATTAAATCTTCATCAGAGTACAAAACAAATTCTGGCCACAAAATAGAGCGAAACACCAACGTCAAAGACCTGGGAGTGATTATGTCGGAGGATCTCACCTTCAAGGACCATAACATTGTATCAATCGCATCTGCTAGAAAAATGACAGGATGGATAATAAGAACCTTCAAAACTAGGGAGGCCAAGCCCATGATGACACTCTTCAGGTCACTTGTTCTATCTAGGCTGGAATATTGCTGCACTCTAACAGCACCTTTCAAGGCAGGTGAAATTGCCGACCTAGAAAATGTACAGAGAACTTTCACGGCGCGCATAACGGAGATAAAACACCTCAATTACTGGGAGCGCTTGAGGTTTCTAAACCTGTATTCCCTGGAACGCAGGAGGGAGAGATACATGATTATATACACCTGGAAAATCCTAGAGGGACTAGTACCGAACTTGCACACGAAAATCACTCACTACGAAAGCAAAAGACTTGGCAGACGATGCACCATCCCTCCAATCAAAAGCAGGGGTGTCACTAGCACGTTAAGAGACCATACAATAAGTGTCAGGGGCCCGAGACTGTTCAACTGCCTCCCAGCACACATAAGGGGGATTACCAACAGACCCCTGGCAGTCTTCAAGCTGGCACTGGACAAGCACCTAAAGTCAGTTCCTGATCAGCCGGGCTGTGGCTCGTACGTTGGTTTGCGTGCAGCCAGCAGCAACAGCCTGGTTGATCAGGCGCTGATCCACCAGGAGGCCTGGTCACAGACCGGGCCGTGGGGGCGTTGACCCCCGAAACTCTCTCCAGATAAACTCCAGGTACTATACTGAAGGCATACAAATGGAATATTTTTCTCCAGTTACCCCTTAGTAATACTGTACACAGTTTCACTGGTGTTGAACTAGAGAAAACATAGCTCTTGCTATCACTCCTACAAGCTACCCAGCTACCACACCTCACATTTATGTCAATTTTTTCTACTATGGTTGTTTTATGTTTATATATATTACCTGGAATTTACCTGGAGAGAGTTCCGGGGGTCAACGCCCCCGCGGCCCGGTCTGAGACCAGGCCTCCTGGTGGATCAGAGCCTGATCAACCAGGCTGTTGCTGCTGGCTGCACGCAAACCAACATACGAGCCACAGCCCGGCTGATCCGGAACTGACTTTAGGTGCTTGTCCAGTGCCAGCTTGAAGACTGCCAGGGGTCTGTTGGTAATCCCCCTTATGTGTGCTGGGAGGCAGTTGAACAGTCTCGGGCCCCTGACACTTATTGTATGGTCTCTTAACGTGCTAGTGACACCCCTGCTTTTCATTGGGGGGATGGTGCATCGTCTGCCAAGTCTTTTGCTTTCGTAGTGGGTGATTTTCGTGTGCAAGTTCGGTACTAGTCCCTCTAGGATTTTCCAGGTGATATATAATCATGTATCTCTCCCTCCTGCGTTCCAGGGAATACAGGTTTAGGAACCTCAAGCGCTCCCAATAATTGAGGTGTTTTATCTCCGTTATGCGCGCCGTGAAAGTTCTCTGTACATTTTCTAGGTCGGCAATTTCACCTGCCTTGAAAGGTGCTGTTAGTGTGCAGCAATATTCCAGCCTAGATAGAACAAGTGACCTGAAGAGTGTCATCATGGGCTTGGCCTCCCTAGTTTTGAAGGTTCTCATTATCCATCCTGTCATTTTTCTAGCAGATGCGATTGATACAGTGTTATGGTCCTTGAAGGTGAGATCCTCCGACATGATCACTCCCAGGTCTTTGACGTTGGTGTTTCGCTCTATTTTGTGGCCAGAATTTGTTTTGTACTCTGATGAAGATTTAATTTCCTCATGTTTACCATATCTGAGTAATTGAAATTTCTCATCGTTGAACTTCATATTGTTTTCTGCAGCCCACTGAAAGATTTGGTTGATGTCTGCCTGGAGCTTTGCAGTGTCTGCAATGGAAGACACTGTCATGCAGATTCGGGTGTCATCTGCAAAGGAAGACACGGTGCTGTGGCTGACATCCTTCTCTATGTCGGATATAAGGATGAGGAACAAGATGGAGCGAGTACTGTGCCTTGTGGAACAGAGCTTTTCACCGTAGCTGCCTCGGACTTTACTCTGTTGACGACTACTCTCTGTGTTCTGTTAGTGAGGAAATTATAGATCCATCGACCGACTTTTCCTGTTATTCCTTTAGCACGCATTTTGTGCGCTATTACGCCATGGTCACACTTGTCGAAGGCTTTTGCAAAGTCTGTATATATTACATCTGCATTCTTTTTGTCTTCTAGTGCATTTAGGACCTTGTCGTAGTGGTCCAATAGTTGAGACAGACAGGAGCGACCTGTTCTAAACCCATGTTGCCCTGGGTTGTGTAACTGATGGGTTTCTAGATGCGTGGTGATCTTGCTTCTTAGGACCCTTTCAAAGATTTTTATGATATGGGATGTTGGTGCTATTGGTCTGTAGTTCTTTGCTGTTTGCTTTACTGCCCCCTTTGTGGAGTGGGGCTATGTCTGTTGTTTTTAGTAACTGTGGGACGACCCCCGTGTCCATGCTCCTCTCCATAGGATGGAAAAGGCTCGTGATAGGGGCTTCTTGCAGTTCTTGATGAACACAGAGTTCCATGAGTCTGGCCCTGGGGCAGAGTGCATGGGCATGTCATTTATCGCCTGTTCGAAGTCATTTGGCGTCAGGATAACATCGGATAGGCTTGTGTTAATCAAATTTTGTGGCTCTCTCATAAAAAATTCATTTTGATCTTCGACTCTCAGTCTGGTTAGCGGCTTGCTAAAAACTGAGTCATATTGGGGACTTGAGTAGCTCACTCATTTCCTTGTTGTCATCTGTGTAGGACCCATCTTGTTTAAGTAGGGGCCCAATACTGGACGTTGTTCTCGATTTTTGATTTGGCATAGGAGAAGAAATACTTTGGGTTTCTTTCGATTTCATTTATGGCTTTTAGTTCTTCCCGCGATTCCTGACTCCTAAAGGATTCTTTTAGCTTAAGTTCGATGCTTGCTATTTCTCTGACCAGTGTCTCCCTGCGCATTTCAGATATATTGACCTCTTTTAGCCGCTCTGTTATTCTTTTCCGTCGCCTGTAAAGGGAGCGCCTGTCTCTTTCTGTTTTACATCTACTCCTCCTTTTTCTTAGAGGAATAAGCCTTGTGCATACATCGAGTGCTACCGAGTTAATCTGTTCTAGGCATAAGCTGGGGTCTGTGTTGCTTAGTATATCTTCCCAGCTTATATCGGTTAGGACTTGGTTTACTTGGTCCCACTTTATGTTTTTGTTATTGAAGTTGAATTTGGTGAATGCTCCCTCGTGACTAATCTCATTATGTCGGTCTGGGGCTCCGCGCATACATGACTGAACCTCAGTTATGTTGTGATCTGAGTATATTGTTTTTGATAGGTGATATTTCTTATCAGATCATCATTGTTAGTGAAGATGAGGTCTAGTGTATTCTCCAGTCTAGTAGGCTCTATTATTTGCTGGTTTAAATTGAATTTTGTGCAAAAGATTTAAAAGCTCGCGGGAGTGTGAATTTTCATCAGAGCTGCCTCCTGGTGTTATTACTGCAACAATATTATTTGCTATATTCCTCCATTTTAGGTGCCTTAAGTTGAAATCCCCCAGGAGCAAGATGTTGGGTGCAGGAGCTGGAAGGTTTTCCAGACAGTGGTCAATTTTTAACAGCTGTTCCTGGAATTGCTGGGATGTTGCATCCGCAGGCTTGTAGACTATCACAATGACTAGGTTTTGGTTCTCGACCTTTACTGCTAAAACTTCCACTACATCATTTGAGGCTTTTAGCATTTTCTGTGAAAACAATGACCTGCAATGTACGGGCCAACCCCCCCCCTTTTGCCTTTCACTTCTGTACACGTATAGGTTGTAACCTGGGATCCATATTTCGTTGCCCCAAGTGACCCTTTATGTGGGTCTCAGTGAAAGCCCAAACATTCCCTTTGCCTCGCAAGCAGTCCACGGAGAAAGGTATTTTGTTGTTTGTTTCCCGGCTTTAGCCCCTGTATATTTGCAAAAAAATGTTATCGGACTGGTGGTTTTTGTTGGTACTGGGGGGGGTTTTTTTTTTCCCGCATTATTCTGTATCTGTTGTTGGAGGGGAGGCCTCGATGGGTTCCACCCCCAGGAATGATGGATTTGGTGTACGATTTCTGCCATTTCCTCCCATTTTTTTTTTCCTTTCCTGCACTAAAAACCTCTCCCTCTTTGAGTGGTTTGTGGCTCCCCAGGTTTTCCATGGGCCTGGATGTTTTGTATCTTTTTGTCCCTTTATGGTATCCCTGGCAATTTAAGTTTAGCCAGCTTTCCTGTACTGAAGAGGTACCAGTTCGGGTGAAAAAGTTTACGGGGAAGGGAGTTTGATTTTCCTTTTGTATATGGGCATGGCATTTCCCCTAGGGTGGTCATAGTTGCACCCCCACTGTTTTTCCCAATTTCCCATCCCCAGGATACCGAGTGCATATTTGCACAGGCTTGTTTTCCGTTTCCCTTTGGGTTTCGTGACTTATTCCTTTTGGTGCATGTTTCCCTGTCTTTTCTATCCTCCCTAGCACCAACAAGGGAGCCCCCCATTTGTTTTGGTAATAATCCCACACAGTGGAGTCCTCTTGTTTGCTATTTCCTGCGGTATTTTTTTTGCAAATTTTGGGTTTTATCTTATTTTTGACTAACTTTTTCCCCCTACTATGGCCCCCTGCCCCCATGCGGTCATCTATAATTTTCCTGCGTATAACCCCCGACTCCCTGGAAAAAAATCCCCAGCTTCACCATTACTGTTCCCGGACAGCATCTCCAGTTCACCTTTACTGTCTCCCAGGACAGCACCTCCAGCTTCCCCATTACTGTCCCCAGGACACACCCCCAGCTTCCCCATTACTGTCTCCCAGGACAGCACTATCGCCCCCCATTCTGACTACCGGGACATCACCCTCCGCCTTACAGTTTCTGACTACTGGCCAGTATCAAGGGGCGTACCTTTCACCCCGGGACTTTTATTTTCCCCATCTTTTAGAAGTTTCCCGGGTTTTTCTATGAAAGCCTTTGATGTTGACCTTTTTTAAAAAAAACCCCTTGTGATTTTAGCCCACAATTTATTTTTTTTTGGGGCATCCCCCAAAAACATTTCCCCTGTTTTAATACTGCTTGTAGCTAGTTTTGGGTATTGCAAAAGGGGGCGTGACACCAAATTTCCCCCAGAAATGACAATTTATGCATGTGGAAGCCGTTTGTTTGACTGACCACAGACTCACACACTTCAAAAGTTTTAATGGTTGATTACTGCAATTCTACTAGCAACCTTTTGAATATTCTATTAAAAACCTGCTGGGTTGCACAACGAAACCGTTTAAACCACCCAAGGGTTCGGACCAGTAAAGGGTTGGGACCAGTCAGGGTTCGGACCATAAAGGGGTCGGACCAGTCTTCTGATCGATCAGGGGGGTACTTTTTTTAAACCATACTGGGTGATTTGACTAACACATGAAGGTCTACTGGAAAATCTCCCCATAATATGGTTTGATGTAAAAAAAGTAAAACTGCGTGTTGAAGACCCGGTGACTGCGGCCCCTACAATGACGAACGGTCGAGCCCCCACCTTTTTTTATCAATCGCTGTATCTAGTTTCTCTATTTTTTTTTTTCCGTCCCCACCCAATAAATCTAATTATCACTATATTTTACTGGTGCAAATTTTTTTGGAGGAGGGCGCTTTTTCTTAGTAAAAATTGTTCTCGTTGTATAATTGCGCCCGCTGGTAACTACGGGTTATATGAAATTCACAGTAACGTCTGGGTATTTAAAGAAAAAAAACTAATAAAAGTCACCCACTTCACTAATCCCATTATAAAACGGGTTATTTGCTACAAAAAACACCCGGGGGATTTGCTATTCCTGGTATCACAAAATTATATGCGAGTACACTAGAGGCCAAAAAAAGATTATTAAAAACAGTGACCTGTGGAAAATTTTTCTGGCGATTCTGGCACTGCCTTATAGGCTATCACTTCATTTAAAAATTTCCCTGTTTTAAAATGACACTTTACCCCTTTATCATCAATATACTAGGGAGCCACTTAGTATACACATACATATGATACTCAAGTTTCAGGGGACTTTCTTTCCCCTGACACAAAGTTAAATATTATTTTTTTTCCACACGGACAGGCCTATGTTTCCCCCTTGGCAGTAAACTCTGTAAAAAGTGCACACAACTCCTTTTTTTACTCATAAAATTTTTTTCCCCCCAAAGATTGGTTCCAGGCGCTAGAGGGATGATCGTATAGGATTGATGACAAAAATTAAAGTTCGCAGTAAGAGGACCGTGAAAACACCAAAAAAAGGGGAAGCAAAACAGGCACGCTGACCGCCGTTTTTTAAATTAAATTAAAAGAAAGTCATAAAAGGATTAATGAAAATGCTAAAAAAACATAATATATGACTTTTAAAGCATCCAGATGATTATTATTATTATTATTTTTTTATTATTATTTTTATTTTATTGTATTTCCAACAAAGTGAGACACTCTTAATGATTTTAAAAATACCAAATTTCAAATTCAAATTCAAATTCAAACTTTTTTTTCCTATAAGTATACAATGCTGAGTTTACAAATTTGGTTATTGGTTGGGTTTACATTAGTAAAATAAAATTTAAAGGGAGTTACCACTAGAACACCTAGCATGGCTAGGCATTTGGGGCAGATTATTTTAAATTTTGGGGTTTAAAATGTTACGAATTTGAGAAAAGTTGGTTTTATGGCAAGTGACTAAATACCAGTTGCTATCACAGTGTGAAAGTTTTGGTGTGGGTAGCAAGTAAAATTTCAAGTAAAGTGTAACCTAAATTTGTTGAATTTAATTTTTCCAGATGTTTTTTTGAAACAAATTATACGACACCAAAGCAATTTTCCCAAAAAGAAAAATGAAAAATAAAATTAACCCAGTCCGGGAAAAGAACGATGTTTTTTTTCCAGAATTAATCCAGTCCGAAGAACTGATGTTGGTATCCGGGGTGGGTAGTTTTTAGTCCATGTTTAGGAAACCCTTCAAAAAGGTTATTGTATCTTATTCAGATATAAAGGAGAGAGAAAAGTCCTTTGTCATACTATGTCCTGGTGACTTTCCGGGGGGCCAATAAATCTACATCTACTCTGGATGACCAAGCCCGGGACAGAGCTTACAGTGGACCCCTTTGGGTTTTTACCGTTCCCGTATTAGCCCAAATTTAGTTTTTTTGCCTTCTTTTTTTGGGAAAATTTTATCCCGGTTATTAGCCATTTTTTTGGAGATTTGGGCCCTATTGGAGCGTCCCCCCCTGCTCTCTGCCACATTCTATCATTGGTTGTGTCCTGGGGGGGAGGAAGCCCTGTGCATCATCCAAACTTTGCTATAAATCCATTGTTTTTTGGGTTTTTGATTGAGTGCAATGCAAAATAATCCACCATGGGCCCAAAGAAAATTCCTGTGCCAGCCCTTTTTTAAAGGGCTGAAGGAGGGAGAATGTCCTTCTTTAGTGATCTACAATATGTACAATACTGAACAGGAGTCGACAAAGGGTTTTAGTGCCAGGATAAAATAGCATTAACATGTCAAGTAAGTGAAGAAAAAGGATGACGTAAAACTCTTCCCAAAGTTGTTGGAGGGACTAACACCATATGCTGTTGCGTATCTTCCCACCCAAACCCCTGCCAGATCTCAGAACCCTTTATTTCTCTACATTCTCCACAGTAACCCTTTTTTTTCTTTACATTTTTCTATTATGTTTTTATACATTTCTTTTTTTTAAATTATGACATTGTTTTTTGTGGACTAGTGGGGGTTTTAGTGGGCTAGTGTATGACTATGGTGGGCTGCTCCCCCCCCAAAACCACTATATGCTATAAACCCAATCCACACCCACACCACCCCTAACCCATAGTAATGACATTTTTTTTTATTCTAGAGTAATTCATGTTTTCTATGTTATTAATATTGTTTGAATTTAATTTCATGAATTGTGATAGATAAATAAGCTGTAAAGTTGATAATATCACCAACAAGAGTCTTTAATAAAGCTAAAAGTCATGTTAAATGTTCATTTATCCATTTCATTAGTCATTTTATTTAGTTCTCATTGTTTTGTGTATGTAAATCTACAGTTAATCTTTAAAGACATATTTTTTTGTTAATATTTATGGGTGTCTGAAACGGGTTAATAGTATTTACATTAATTCTTATGGGAAATATTATTTCGGTTTTCGGCCTTTTCAGATTTAGGCCGACCTTCTGGAACGGATTACGGCCGATAACTGAGGGTTCACTGTGTATTGAAAAGAAAAACACTAGTCACAAGATGGTTATTAAGTATAACATTGAAGAAACACATAGGGTGGTAAGTTTACTTAAGTGTCGTCACTGGTAACCAGGGTAGAAATGAAGAAATACCCCTGGTAGATCACCTTAGTTGATCAGGAGAAGAGTGGAGGAGAATTGATTCTCAGAACTTCAACCCACACCAGGTAAGGTTAATACTCACCATACAAAACATCCATACTTATTACTGCACCTATTACATACATAGAACACTTAACTCTGATATTAACCCTCCCCCAAAAAATCTCCTTGCCCAACCCCCAAAAGAACACATGACCATAACACAAGGCACAGATCACTCTTTGATGTTCCTCGTGTCCATCTCACACTATGCAAAAACTCAATCCACATAAAAGGCCATAAAATCTGGAATTCATTACCTGTAAATATAAAAGAAAAACTACCTGTTTATAAATTCAAGTCTCCTCAAAAAAGCAACATCCAGCAATTCAGGAACACTGTTAAAATGACCCCTGTCTGGAAAAACTTTCCCGCCCTGCCCCAACATCTTCTCCGGGGGATTTTCAACTTAAGACACCTAAAATGGAGGGGAAAAACAAAAAAATTGTTGCGTAATAAACACCCGGAGGCGCTTGATGAAAACTCACACTCACACAGCTTTTAAATCTTGCACAAAATTCAAATTTAAAAAACCCGCAAATAAAAGGCCTACTAACGGGAGAAAACACTAACCTCGTCTTCACTAAAAAGATATCTGATAAAAATGTACCATATCAAAAACAATAATCAATCACAAAATAATTGAGGGTTTAGAATTATCGTGGAGCCCCCGACCGAATAATGGACTAGTCCCAGGGAGCATTCACCAAAATTTAACTTCAAAAACAAAAAAAATAAAGTGGGGGCCCAAAAAAAATTCCAAACGATTAAGTGGAAGAATACTAAGCAAAACAGACCCCCAACTTATGCCTAAAAAATTAACTCGGGGCACCCCGATGTTTGCACCCAAAGGGTTATTCCTCAAAAAAAAGGAGGAGTAGATGTAAAAAAAAAAGACGGCGCTCCCTTTACAGGCGACGGAAAAAAAAAACGAGCGGCTAAAAAGGTCAATAATCTGAAATGCGTAGGGGGAACTGGGCAGAGAAAAGCAAGCATCGAAACTTTAAATAAAAAAACCTTTAGGATCGGGAAACGCGGGAAGAACAAAAGCCCTAAATGAAAAACGAAAGAAACCAAAATATTTCTTTCCCATGCCAAAAACAAAAACGAGAAAAACGTCCGTATTGGCCCCTACTTAAAAAAGATGGGTCCAACCAATGACAGCAAGGAAAAAGGGAGCTACTCAGTCCCAGTATGACCAGTTTTTAGCACCGCTAACCCAAATGAGATTCGAAGAACAAAATTAATTTTTATGGGGAGCCCAAAATTTTGATTTTAAAACAAATATCCGATGTTTCCTGACCCAAATGACTTCAACAGGCGATAAATGACATGCCCCTGCACTCTGCCCCCGGGCCCTACTCATGGAACTCTGTGTTCATCAAGAACTGCAAGAAGCCCCTATCACGAGCCTTTTCCATCCTATGGAGAGGGAGCATGGACACGGGGGTCGTCCCACAGTTACTAAAAACAACAGACATAGCCCCACTCCACAAAGGGGGCAGTAAAGCAACAGCAAAGAACTACAGACCAATAGCACTAACATCCCATATCACAAAAATCTTTGAAAGGGTCCTAAGAAGCAAGATCACCACCCATCTAGAAACCCATCAGTTACACAACCCATGGCAACATGGGTTTAGAACAGGTCGCTCCTGTCTGTCTCAACTATTGGATCACTACGACAAGGTCCTAAATGCACTAGAAGACAAAAAGAATGCAGATGTAATATATACAGACTTTGCAAAAGCCTTCGACAAGTGTGACCATGGCGTAATAGCGCACAAAATGCGTGCTAAAGGAATAACAGGAAAAGTTGGTCGATGGATCATATGATTTCCTCACTAACAGAACACAGAGAGTAGTCGTCAACAGAGTAAAGTCCGAGGCAGCTACGGTGAAAAGCTCTGTTCCACAAGGCACAGTACTCGCTCCCATCTTGTTCCTCATCCTCATATCCGACATAGACAAGGATGTCAGCCACAGCACCGTGTCTTCCTTTGCAGATGACACCCGAATCTGCATGACAGTGTCTTCCATTGCAGACACTGCAAGGCTCCAGGCGGACATCAACCAAATCTTTCAGTGGGCTGCAGAAAACAATATGAAGTTCAACGATGAGAAATTTCAATTACTCAGATATGGTAAACATGAGGAAATTAAATCTTCATCAGAGTACAAAACAAATTCTGGCCACAAAATAGAGCGAAACACCAACGTCAAAGACCTGGGAGTGATCATGTCTGAGGATCTCACCTTCAAGGACCATAACATTGTATCAATCGCATCTGCTAGAAAAATGACAGGATGGATAATGAGAACCTTCAAAACTAGGGAGGCCAAGCCCATGATGACACTCTTCAGGTCACTTGTTCTATCTAGGCTGGAATATTAAGAACATAAGAAAGGAGGAACACTGCAGCAGGCCTGTTGGCCCATACTAGGCAGGTCCTTTACAATTCATCCCTCTAACAAACATTTGACCAACCCAATTTTCAATGCCACCCAAGAAACAAGCTCCGATGTGAAAGTCCCTCTCAAATCCAACCCCTCCCACTCATGTACTTATCCAACCTAAATTTGAAACTACCCAAAGTCCTAGCCTCAGTAACCCAACTAGGTAGACTGTTCCACTCATCAACTACCCTATTTCCAAACCAATACTTTCCTATGTCCTTTCTAAATCTAAACTTATCTAATTTAAATCCATTACTGTGGGTTCTCTCTTGGAGAGATATCCTCAAGACCTTGTTAATATTCACCTTTATTAATATCTATCTTCCACTTATACACTTCGATCAGGTCTCCCCTCATTCTAACAGCACCTTTCAAGGCAGGTGAAATTGCCGACCTAGAAAATGTACAGAGAACTTTCACGGGGCGCATAACGGAGATAAAACACCTCAATTACTGGGAGCGCTTGAGGTTCCTAAACCTGTATTCCCTGGAACGCAGGCGGGAGAGATACATGATTATATTCACCTGGAAAATCCTAGAGGGACTAGTACCGAAGTTGCACACGAAAATCACTCACTACGAAAGCAAAAGACTTGGCAGACGATGCACCATCCCCCCAATGAAAAGCAGGGGTGTCACTAGCACGTTAAGAGACCATACAATAAGTGTCAGGGGCCCGAGACTGTTCAACTGCCTCCCAGCACACATAAGGGGGATTACCAACAGACCCCTGGCAGTCTTCAAGCTGGCACTGGACAAGCACCTAAAGTCAGTTCCTGATCAGCCAGGCTGTGGCTCGTACGTTGGTTTGCGTGCAGCCAGCAGCAACAGCCTGGTTGATCAGGCTCTGATCCACCAGGAGGCCTGGTCACAGACCGGGCCACGGGGGCGTTGACCCCCGGAACTCTCTCCAGGTAAACTCCAGGTAAAGATCACTTACTCACCCAAAACCAAATAAATACTGAATAACTGAACCTGATAAATTGTATATCTTAAATGTTTCTCACAATTATATCACATAAATGTTAAACCTAAAACCCAATCTAACTTTATTATTTTTTAAATACGCTACCTAACAGAATACTCCATACGACTGAATGTACAACAATGCATGCAACCATATGACCTGTCTTTGTAATACTCACTTGTGCTTTATAGTAATCTGTTTACATTAATGTTTTATCACTGATTTCATCATTGCTTAGTTAATCTTAAGTTAATTTTAAGCCAGCCCGTAATGCTATGCATAGTATAAGTGGCTTTGGCATGCTGCTCTCATCTGTATTTTTTTGTACCTCTGTATGTGTGCTCAAATTGTTAATAAATAAATAAATAAATACTAACAGGAGTAGAAACTAAAGAAACTCAGACCCAAAGAAATTGAAGTTTTGTAACAGCCTGCTAGATGTCAGTGTGGGCAGTGCCACTGACAGTTCCTAGGAAAGTGAACAACAATAACCCCCCTTTCAATGGCTTTTCCCTCACATCTCTTATCGCCACTAACGCCTTATTCTGGTTCAGCGATGATTCCAGGATTCTTCGGTATTGAGTGTTGTCTTCTGTGGCGATAAGTCTTGAGTTTCTGTAGTTAATTAAATGGTTGTGTGAATTGCGATGTTGTACACAGGCATTCCTTGTATCGTCAGTCCTGCTTGCATATTGGTGTTCTGAAATACGTGTTTGGAGGTCTCTTGATGTTTCGCCCACATTACAAGGGATTATGTATACCCCTGCAGAGGATGGAGGCCTGTCCTGGAATCATCGCTTATCTCTATAACCAACAATTTCAACCAGAACAACGGCTTCTATAACATAGCTGAACCACTCAGCCAAGAAACTTCTTCATCGCTATCCCATATAAGAACATAGAACACTGCAGAAGGTCTACTCACAACTTGTCCAATACCCCTGCCAAGCTACCCAAGACTCTATAACTCCACCCGGTAGATCATCAGATGCAGCATTCTCCACCTGACCTCAACATTCTGAACATGACTATAAATACTCCCGTACCTTCCACCCCAGGTAGATCTGTGTGTGACTTGAAAAAGCCCACTGTGTGGGTGAAACATCAAAGGATCACATTATACTGCATATGTGTGTATATTTCCACTGTGTCGGTATTTGATACCATTTATTTCCAAGATTCTGAGCTGCAATCTGTTCCTGTTCCTGCTGAAGCTCTTACAGCTCCTCAGTGGTGAGCTCTTCATTGTGGTCTTCCACCAACTCTTCCACATCCTCCAAACTCACATCCAACCCCATGGAACTCCCCAGTGCCACAATAGATTTCACAACTGACATAGGCTCATCAGGGTCAGCCACAAACCCTTCAAAATCCCTCTTGTGGACACAATCTGGCCACAGTATTCTCCAAGCAGAGTTCAAAATCCTGGTAGTCACTCCTTCCCAAGCCTTACCTATAAGGCTTATGCAATGGAGGATACTGAAGTGTTCTTTCCAAAAATCTCTTAGGGTCAAGTGAGTGTCTGAGGTCACATTAAAGCACCTTTGAAACATTGCTTTGGTGTAGAGTTTTTTAAAGTTTGAAATGACCTGCTGGTCCATGGTCTGGAGGAGAGGAGTGGTATTCAGGGGCAAGAACTTTACTGTGATGAACCCAAACTCCTCCAAAATTAGGTCGTCCAAGTTTGGAGGATGAGCAGGTGCATTGTCCATTAATAGGAGGCATTTGAGATCCAATTTCTTTTCCAGGAAGTAATTCTTCACACTAGGGCCAAACACTTCACTGAACCACTCGATGAAAATTTCCCTCATGACCATGCCTTATTATTAGATTTCCAAAACACACACAATTTACTCTTCATAACATTGTTTTTCCTGAACACTCTGGGATTTTCAGAATGGTACATCAGTTACAGCTTCACTCTGAAATCCCCACTAGCATTAGCACAGAAGATGAGCGTCAGCCTGTCTTTCATAGGCTTGTGTCCTGGCAGTCCCTTTTCCTCCTGAGTATTGTAGGTCCTCTTTGGCATTTTCTTCCAAAAAAGGCCTGTTTTGTCACAATTGAACACTTGTTCAGGTTTCAGTCCTTCAGCCTCTATGTACTCCTTGAATTCACTTACGAATTTTGTAGCTGCAATTTTGTTCGAACTGGCAGCCTCACCATGCCTTACCACACTGTGTATGCCACTACGGTTCTTAAATCTCTCAAGCCAACCTTTGCTGGCCTAAAATTCACAAATATCAGTACACTCGTTGCAGGCAATTTCTTTACCAGATCGCCGTGCAACTGCCTAGCCATTTCACAAATAATCAGTGCCATAATATTATCTCCTGCTAATTGTTTCTCATTTATCCACACCAATAATAACTTCTCAACATCTTCGAGTACTGGTGATCTCATTTTTATCAGCATATTTACCCCCTTTGCAACAACAGCTTCCTTGATTTCCTTTTTCTTGGCCACGATGGAAGCTATGGTTGTATGGGGTTTGTTATACATCCTGGCCAGTTTGGCCACATGTACGTCACTTTCATATTGTTCAATGGTGTTTTCTTAAATTCAATAGTATTTCTCACCTTTACCAAAGGCTTGGCACTAGGAGCTTTCTTTGGACCCATGGTAGCTTATTTAGTAGTTGCAAGCACTAAAATGAATGGAATATAAACCATACCCCCGGCCGGGATTGAACCCGCAGTCATAGAGTCTCAAAACTCCAGCCCGTCGTGTTCGCCACTAGACCAGCTAGCCACAATAAGATTCCTCCAACTAGGTATATTTCTACACCATAGGAAGGTTAGCACAGGCACCACTGTGACCACAAATGCAAGTTTTTACAGACGAATCTCCAGCTAGCGTGGCCGTGACGAACTCTAGCTCAAGTCCCTTCACTGCCGTCAACATGACTCAAGAAATCGTAATGACACGATTGCAAACAAACCATACCCCCAGCCGGGATTGAACCCGCGGTCATAGAGTCTCAAAACTCCAGCCCGTCGCGTTAGCCACTGAGCTAGAGTTCGTCACGGCCACGCTAGCTGGAGATTCGTCTGTAAAAACTTGCATTTGTGGTCACAGTGGTGCCTGTGCTAACCTTCCTATGGTGTAGAAATATACCTAGTTGGATGAATCTTATTGTGGCTAGCTGGTCTAGTGGCGAACGCGACGGGCTGGAGTTTTGAGACTCTATGACCGTGGGTTCAATCCCGGCCGGGGGTATGGTTTGTTTGCAATCGTGTCATTACGATTTCTTGAGTCATGTTGACGGCAGTGAAGGGACTTGAGCTAGAGTTCGTCACGGCCATGCTAGCTGGAGATTCGTCTGTAAAAACTTGCATTTGTGGTCACAGTGGTGCCTGTGCTAACCTTCCTATGGTGTAGAAATATACCTAGTTGGATGAATCTTATTGTGGCTAGCTGGTCTAGTGGCGAACGCGACGGGCTGGAGTTTTGAGACTCTATGACCGTGGGTTCAATCCCGGCCGGGGGTATGGTTTGTTTGCAATCGTGTCATTACGATTTCTTGAGTCATGTTGACGGCAGTGAAGGGACTTGAGCTAGAGTTCGTCACGGCCATGCTAGCTGGAGATTCGTCTGTAAAAACTTGCATTTGTGGTCACAGTGGTGCCTGTGCTAACCTTCCTATGGTGTAGAAATATACCTAGTTGGATGAATCTTATTGTGGCTAGCTGGTCTAGTGGCTAACGCGACGGGCTGGAGTTTTGAGACTCTATGACCACGGGTTCAATCCCGGCCGGGGGTATGGTTTGTTTGCAATCGTGTCATTACGATTTCTTGAGTCATGAATGGAATATTATAAAATATTTCATATGAACAAGTGAGGGGACCGTCGCTCACTGGTAAACAATAGCATACTGGCTGGGAATTGCTCAGAGCCATGAGTACGCATCCCAGACGAATGACTATTTGCGAGTCAAACTACGATTAGTGAGCCAATGTTTTGACGAAAATAACGTTACGATTTTTTGAAAATTATGACTAACGAGCCTTACGATTATCGAGGGACCACTGTACAGTGTTAATTTTCTGTCTTGCAGTGACGATATTTTAGAGCAAATAGCCCTTCAGGACCTTCCGATTCTCAAAGTGGGTATGTATGTCCTGCCAGCCTATGGGCAGAGGCACTTTCCCAGTAACATCACCTGCTTAACCTTTGACTGTTGTGAACTCCCGTCCTCTGTTTATATTGTGGGGTCCATAAAATGATCTGCATTGCAGCTGATCATGTCGATACATCTTGCAGTCTTCCTCCCACTTGTCTTAATTGCAATGAAACTCATGCTTTTTTTTCCAGCTGATGTCAAGTCTATCTTAATGAATGAGAAATTCATTGTCTTAAGGAGAGTGAAGGCCTTACATATGCTATGGCTGTCTCTCAGCTCCATCTTCAGGGGAATCTTCCTCATGTTCCTTATTCTTGAGTAGCTAGGTGACCTCCAACCTTGGTGCTCTGATGCTGTGTCTTCTGGGGTCACCCCCTTTTCTAGTTCTTTTGTGGTTTTACCCTCTGAAACTCCCACCTCCTTACCTCTTCCTACCTCTATTTCTTTATCTTCTTGCCCACTAGTTTCTCAGTCTGTGAGGCCTTGTACGCCTACACATTCTTTCATGCCTATCACCTGCGAAGTTGAACCTGTCTCATAAGCCCAAGTCTCTTTGCATTCTTTCAGTGCTTACAATTTCCCTACAGTTTTCCTTTTTGGCCTCGGTACCTAGTTCTCACCCCCTTTCTAACTCTCACACAAAGGTGGAGGTTCATTCCCTTCGTGTAGTACCCTCTTCTCCTGTTCTGCCCCAAACTTCTTCTTCAGCTCCCTTCCAGCCTCCTTCCTCTCCTGTTCCACTGATAATAAGATAAGATAAGATAAGATTTCGTTCGGATTTTTAACCCCGGAGGGTTAGCCACCCAGGATAACCCAAGAAAGTCAGTGCGTCATCGAGGACTGTCTAACTTATTTCCATTGGGGTCCTTAATCTTGTCCCCCAGGATGCGACCCACCCCATCGACTACACCCGGTACCTTTTTGTGCAGGTGAACAGGCAACGGGTTTTAAAAGGAAACGTGTCGAAAGTTTCCCCCCCGGGAATCAAAAACCCGGGCCCTCCGTGGTAAAAGCGGGAGCTTTAGCCACCGGGCCCCCGGGGCCCCGGGGGCTTTCTGTTCCCCACCAGACATTCTCCGGTTCATTCCCCTCCCTCTCAGACCTCTTTGGTGCCCTCCTAGTCTCTCCGTCTCTACTTGTTTCCCCTTCACCTTTTAAAGTCATGGTATTGGCATCTTTTTTGCCCACTAAAAACCTTGACACTATCTCGGTTATTTTGCAGGAAAAAACCCTTGACGGACCCCGGGTACCCCCTTATGCCCCTTCAATTTTCTCACAACCCCGCAGAGTCTTTTTCTTCACAGGTTTCCGATTCCTCCCTGCTTGCTGCTTTCTGTTGCCCCCAACATTGATTTCACTGACCCTACTACCCATAGATTTTATTGCTTTCATTTTTGGGCTACCTTCTTTGTGATAATGATTTTTAAAAGGGAAATTTGGGGAGAGTCCAGATGTTGCTTTCTAGTTTTCCCCGGTTGGTCGGGTTACAAGAGCCAAAAGTTCTTTCAGTGTTATCCATCCCATTTCAGGCTATGTGCTGTTGCTTTTTTGCCCCCTTTTTCCTGTAAATCTTTTTAATGAGAGTGTGTTTTGTGCATGTTTTAATCAGGGGAAATAATTTTGAAAAGTTGTTTGTTCTTAAATGAGATTTTTTTTAATTTTATGTTTTTTCATGTCCTAAATCCAAATATCACCTTAAAAAATCTTATTGGCCCTGGGTTTAAAGATTAAAGACAGAAATATTTGATTAAGTAAACCCCCAAGTTTGTGACCCTCGCTTCATAAATTTTTGACTTTCAGATCTTTTTTCTCAAAAAAAAACCCTCGCAGTTTGTGATTTGCCTCACGATTATCGTCATAGGGGATGCGCCCAGTGGCTGGAGTAGCTGGGCATTAAAAAGGCTCCCAACAACATTAGGAGTCAGGTGGCATGATTTGTGGGCTAGGGCATTAAAGAGGTGAATAAAAAGGGTAGTAGGGTGCTAAAACACAAAAACTGACATATAAAAAAAAACTTATGATGACATTTCAGTTGAATTTGGACCATTAATAGTTACCACCAACATAGAATTTTAAGGGGCCGTATATATATACAGGGGCCCCCCGTTAACAGGGGCATCGGCTTATGCCAAAATCGGTAAAAGGAAAGTTTTGAGGAAAATATTGGCTTGGCTTGCCAATAACTCGGTTAAGGGCATTTGCCCCAAACGTGTCTGCGCAGCGGGCCCGCAGCTGCTCGTCCACCCATTAGTGTCCCTTTTTTTTTAAAAGGATGAGGATGTTTCCACACGTACATTGATTTTTTTGTTTTTTCTTTTTTTTAGTGCTTGTAACTGCAAATATGCCATCAGGGGCCCAAAAAAGGCTTCTAGAGACCCCCTTTGGTAAAAAAGGGAAAAAGAAGCACTTTACGGGTTTACTGGAGAGAGTTCCGGGGGTAAATCCCCCCCGGGGCCCCGGCTGTGCCCGGCGCCCCCTGGTGGATAACCCTGACAACAGGCTGTTACTCTTGCAGCCGCAACCAACGAAAGGTCCACCCCTGCTGGTCAGGTACCGATTCAGGTGCTTGTCCAGTGCCCCGAAGACAGCCGGGGGTTATTAGAAAACCCTCTATGTATCTGGGAGGCAGTTGACAGTCTGGGGGCCCCCTGAATTATTGTTTGTTTTTAAACGTGCTAGTGCACCCTGCTTTTCTTGGGGGGTTTTTACATTGTCTGCCAAGTTTTTTGCTTTCGTTGTGAGTGATTTTCATGTGCAAAGTTCGGTACAGTCCCTCTAGGATTTTCCGGTGTATTAATCATTATCTCCCCTGCCTGCGTTCCGGGAGTACAGGTTAAAAAATTAAAAAAAAACTCATACAAAGTTCAAAGCAAAGGATGTCTGGGTAAACAACAACTTTACTCCACATTTTATAGTTCCTGCCCCTAAAAACCGCTCCTATTATGGCCTAACTGCTTATACTGCTGCACTGCCCCAAAGGGAACCGTAAGCCCAACATAAAGTTCTAAAGATGTAAAGAGATCCCAAAACTGACTAATAGAGGACTCCCTGGCATCCAAACACAACCTGTCCCCGACAACATCCAGCCAAGCAACGTTACACTATAATAACTCCGCAAAACTCCATATGTTCTCATTGGATAAAAAAATAAAAAAAAGCAACACCAAGACGACACGAAACTCCTAGAAAACTGTTACCCTAATGATGCCCTGAAGGACACCAGCAAATCTTCCCCCCCCTCACCCCCCCCCGACCACCAACAGCAAAGTGGGGACGCCCCCGAAACTTGGTTTCTCAACACTATCCTCTCCTGACTTGCACCCAAGCGACTTGTCTAAACTACGGATAACCCCCAACCCTCTTCACCGAAACAGAAATATAGATTACAACTCTCAACACCCAAAGGTATGCCGAATTCAGTCCTCAACAAAAACCCCATCCATTGATAAAATTCTACAGGAAAAATAGTATGCAAGACGACAAAACAAAACCTATAAAAAACTCATTATGGACCTAAGTGCTCACTACTACCCAAAACATGAGAATTAAGATCTTGAATATCACTTACGAAACAAAAAAAAAAAAGATTATGAATAGAAAACAAAGGGCATCATTAAAAAAAACTCCTATAGAACAAGCAACCTGATCAACTATAGCACACATGTAAACAAATAATTTCTCTTACCACCAAGCTGTAAAGCTACAAAAGACGGAAGTTAAACATGGAACCCCAGTGGAATGCAGCTTCCGTATAAAGGGGGATTTAAGAACAAGACAAGCTCCTAAATTTATTTTTAACCAGCCCCACCTTACCCCAGATAAAAAAAGGGAAAATTTGCCCACAAAGCACTCCAGCTAATAAAAGTTTAAATTAAAACCACCCCTTTTCAAGAGGGGTCCTTGGCATGGTAAAGGGGCTTTGGGTTTTGAGGAATTAGACCGGGGGTCTCCTTCCTCACCCCGAACCTAAAAACCCCCCAATTCCCCCCCCCTCTCCCACCCTTCCCTTTTTCCTTTCTCCTCCTCCCCCCCTCCTTTTCCCCTTTCCCTTTTTTGGCCTTTTGGGGGTTTTTTTCCCACAGGCCGCTATTTCCTAGGTAGGGGAAAGGGTCCGGGGTCCATCCATTCCTTGAGGTCTTGGCGGTGGCGTAGTTTCCCGTAAATGGATTTCTGGGATGTCCCGCCCCTCCCCAGTATCCGGAGGGGGGTTTTTGGGGTGTCTTTCGGGCGACGGGTGATCTTGGAAGCCCCCTTTTGGATTCTGGAGGGGTGGTGGCCGAAGGAGGTAGGCTTTGTGGCAGTTCCCGGCCACCCTCTCTTTTGTTACGGGGTAGCTCGGCAGATGTGGGGTTTGCTACCCCGGATTGCGGGTTTTAAGGGCATGATGGGTGGGGTATGGCAGGGGTTCCGCTGCATTGCACTCCCTGGGGTGTGAGGCCCCTTCTTGGGCAGGGGGGGAAATTTCTGGCCCTCTCCCTCCTAGGAATATCCTCCCTGTCCCCCCTTTTTTTATTCTTTTTTTTTTTTTTTTATTTTTTTTTTTTAAAAAACAAAAAAAAGAAACCTAACCTGGAACCCTAGCCCCATGAATGCACCCCCGGGCCCCTTTTTGATACGGACCCCCTTCTGCCCCCCCTTTGTTTTTGGACCACTTTCGGACACTTTAACCCCTTGTTATTGGGTGCTGTTTCCCACCCATTCGGGTAGAGCTCTAAAGACTCTTCGTTTATCTGACCTCCATTCCTTTGACTATGCTTCCGGCCTTTCCCCCTTCTAGGGGGGTGGGGCAATTTTTTAAATGCCGGTTGTTCCACATCGGACCAACTTGGCCCCACGCCAAAACCCCAATGAAATTCCCTGCGATATATTTCTCCACTTTCTCGTTCTTCTCCAAAAAAAGATTGAAGCCCTGCACCCCCTTTCCAGCTCAGTTTCGAATGAAACAAGGATAAATTCTTCACTTTTACGCCCAAACTTCCTCTATAGCCACTTTCCGACCTAGTATTGGAAAGGGCCCCCTTGCCATGTTGGTAAAGATTTTTTCTTTTCATGCTTTTAAAGTGTATGCGCATCTCACTGTACAGAGCTACCAAGCTCATGATTTTTTCTCTTTTTCCCATATCGATATGCCGTACTATTGAAAAAAATCTTTCCCCTCAAATCTTGAAGTGGTGCGTCTTTGCCCATCCCATAGTTCAAAAAAATTTTCCCGGACATGTGGCAATAAAATTTGTAAACACTCGAACTCCAAGTCTCCCAATCCTAAAGGGCGCCCCCAGAAATGTGGCTCTTTTTTAATTTTGGCCCCGTGAACTCCCATCCTAGTTTATGTGAGGACATCGGTTCAAGTTCGAAAGGTGATCCCTCCCGCGCAGTGTGAAATTGCGACGATTTGGCCATCCAGTAAAATATTGCAGAATTTTAGCCAATGCCCCGTTTTGGGCCAGACCATTCTAATAGGTCTTGCAATCGACCCCCCTTTTCCTTAATTTTTATGAGGTCACCCTTGTACTTCGCCATTGCCAAATTACTTTAAAAGAGCGGAAAATTCGTTTACCTCAAAGAGGCGAAGGTCTCCCCTTTTGCCATGGCGTTTTCATCTCTGCCTCGTGTTCTTATTCCCGTGTTTCAAAGATCCCCTCACTTCTGGGGGCCCAACTTCTGCGCCTTCCCGTGGTTTCCTCTCCCCTAGTCACTCCTTTCTAATTCATTTGCTGTCCCGGGCTCGAATCTCTACTTCAACGTCCCCAGTCTGTCTTGCTGCTTTTTGTTCTCCTACAAGCCTTGGTATCAACGGGGTTTCTACGACACTTTCCCCCCAAACGCCCTTTACTTCTAGAAATTAAAAAAAGGTCCTTTCCCCCCTCCTTCCCCTTTTTCCCCCTCCTATTTTACCTTCCCCGTCTTGTATCGGTTCTTCCCTCTCATGGGTCTGTTACAAAATGAGAGGTTTAACCCCCCTCCCGTACTGTACCCTTTCCCCCTTGTTCCCCCCGGTTTCTGCCTCTTCTGTCCCCTTCCACGCTTCTTCTCCAGTTCCCTCCACCCTTTTTGCCATCCCCTCCTTGGTACGCCTTACAGTTCCAATCTTTACTCATCCTCCCCCTACCATCTCCAATGTTGTTCCCACATGTCTCTGAAATTCCCAAGCACTTGAAGCAATCTCTAATATATTGCAGAACCCCAAAACCCTCAATGGACACTGATCCCCTCGTTCCTTCTCCTCCTCCCTGTGCGCAACCCTTTTTACAGCGCACCCTTTTTCGCGGAGTTTTCCTGGGGGAGAGTTCCGGGGGGGCAATCCCCTGCGGCCCCCTGTGACAGGCCCCCTGGTGGATCAGGCCGTCAAAACCGGTGTTACTGCTGGCTGCACGCAAACCAATACAGCCACGCTTGGGTGGTCAGGAACCGACTTTAGGTGCTTGTCCAGGCCGTTGAAGATGCCATGGGTTGTTGGTAATCCCCCTTAGTATGCTGGGAGGGAGTTGAAAATCTCAGGCCCCTGACACTTTTGTAGGGGTTTTTAAAATGCTATGACCCCCGGGTTTCATTGGGGGGGGGTTGCATCGTTGCCAAGTTTTTGCTTTCGTATGACGATTTTTGTGTGCAAGTTCGGGACTAGTCCCTCTAGGACCAGGGATATAATCATGTATTCTCCCCCCGCGTTCCAGGGGAATAAGGTTTAGGGAACCTCAAGCGGCCCCAGTAAAAAGGTGTTTTTTTTCCGTTATGCGCGCTGTAAGGGTTTTTGTTCTTTTCTAGACAAATTTTACCTGCCCTTTAAAGGTTGTTGTGTGCAGCAAATTCTAGCCCAGATAAACAAATGATCGAAGAGTTCACTGGGCTTGGCATCCCTAGTTTTGAAGGGGCTCGTTATTTTATCCTGATTTTTCTAGCAGATGCAAATTTTATATATTTATTTTCCTTGAAGGGGGGATCCTCCCCCAAATGATCACTCCCCCGGTCTTTGCGTTGGTGTTTCGCTCTATTTTGTGGGCAGAATTTGTTTTGTTCTCTGATGAAAATTTAATTTCTCGTTTTACCATATCGAGTAATTGAAATTTTTATAATTAACTTTATTTGTTTTCTGCACCCCCGAAAGATTTGGTTTTATGTCCGCCTGGTGCCCTTGCATGTTGCAATGGAAACACTGCTGCAGATTGGGTGTCATGTGGAAAGGGAAAACTGGTGCGTGGCTGCATCATTTTCTATTCAAAAAATGAGGATGAGGGAAAAAGAGGGAGCGAGTACTTGCCTTGTAGAACAACTTTTTTAGAAGCTGCCCCGACTTTTCCTTTTTGACTCTACTCTCTGTGTTCTGTTAGTGAGGAAAAAATTTAGATCCATGACCCCAATTTTTCCTTTTATCCTTTTGCACACATTTTGTGTGCATTTGGCCATGGTCATACTTTTCGAAGGCTTTTGCAAAGTCTGTATATATTACATCTGCATTCTTTTTGTCTCTAGTGACTAGGACCTTGTGTAGTATCCAATATTGAGAAGACGGAGCGCCCGTTCTAAACCCATATTCCATGGGTTGTTAAGAGGGGTTTTTGATGGGGGGTGATCTTGCTTTTAGGACCCCTTTCAAGATTTTATGATTTGGGGTGTTGTGCATCGGTTGTAGTTCTTTTCTGTTGCTTTCTCCCCCCTTTTTGGGGTGGACTTTTTAACCCTCTGTCTGTAGGAACCCTTGCCCGCGGATTTCGGGTTCTTTATCATTTCCCCTCATGCCCATTTACAGTGGAAAATTTTGCGGCCCCCGGGGGGAATCAGGGTGACTTTTAGATGTTACTCTCCCGTTTACCCCTGTTGGTGTTTGCTTACAGAAACCAAATTACACTCTGCGTTATCTCTCCTATCTCAGGCTATTTTATTATATTTTAGATCCTTTTACTGATGGGGGCCTTTAAAGAAAGTGTTCTTCTAGCACTGATATTCCGTACATCAGCTATTTGTTTTTACTTCGTGCTTACCAGCAGCCATACCCCTTGCATTTGTTTTGGGATACGCTTGTTCTTTATATCTCTCTCCCCTTTCAGGCATTACATCCATATTTCCCTTTTTTGTTTTGTCATTTCCGCCACCGCTTTTGTTACTTTGGGGATTTTAATCCCCCCATTTTCCCGGGGGGGTCTACTGTGATTCCTGTGGCATTCAGTTAGAGGGTTTTCTTTCACCCACCCCCCCCGTTTTAAATACAGGTACTCACACCCTTTTGATCCTCGGCTTTTTCATCGATCTCTATCTGCTCTTCCTCTGCACATTAGACTTCACCTGGGCTCTTTTCCCCGGATTTTACATGGCAGCGACATTTCCCATCATTCTTACTTCCCCTTCATATTCCCCCCCTTAGTATCCCACGCTGGGCAAATTTTCAGGCAAATTGGAACCTTTCTACAATGTTCTCTTCTATACCCCCAAAATTTAGCAGGGATTCTCGAAAAAGGTGCCTTGGTGGTCTCTGCTTGTGCTTGTGCAGAAAATTTGAAACGCGTTTTCGTGGGGCAGGTACCGGTACAAAAAGAACCAGAAACTTTTGATTTTAAGCAGAAGCATGCGATCATCGCCGTGTCATCCGTGATGCAAAAAGCACTTGCGGCAAGATTATGTTCCCCTCTCCTTCTTCCTTATGGCGCAGTCGGAAAAAAAATACAAAAACTGAGTGGTAAACATTTCCTGACCGGCTCCCGTTCTGCGGGTTCCGGGGTTGATATAGCAAAAACCCCCTAATGTTGCCCAAAGAAAAATTTGGGAGTCATTGGGCCCTATTTCAGGGGCTCCATCTTGCCCCTCATTTTTTTTCCTCAAAGTCTCCAGGAGTTTGCACCCCTTTGGCTTTTTTTCTCTCAAGGAAAACGTAAATGGCCTTTTAGCTTCAAACTGGAGGCAACACTCTCAGCTTCCCCCATCATCACGCTGGGCCGACGACATTTATTTCGTATGCTGCAACATTTTCGTCGCAGCCCTTGGTCCCATTAGCCTTTTCAATCTTATTGGTCACAAGGAGTTTTTTTTCCCAGCCCTGGAAATCTGCCATTGTTTTTCCCTTTCCCCAAAAATGGGCATACGAGACTGAAACCTCCCCCCCGTTGTCCCCTTTCTCTTACCAATGCAGTTTGCAAAGTGAGGAATGCCTGGTAAATAGCATTAATGTGGTATTTGAGACACACAACAATCCTCCCCTCGTCAATATGGCTTTCGTAAAGGGCGTTCACCATAGACCCCTTACTACACTTGGATACGTATGTTTGTAATGCCTTTCAAATAACCCTTCAGTTATTGCCATATTTTTTTGACTGAGAAAGCTTGACACAATTGGAGGTTAATTTTTTTGGCCCAAGCCCACTCCATAGCCCCCCGAGGGAATTTACCCTTCCCTTTAAAAAAACTTTTTAACTGACAGACATTTCCCCGTTCGGGTTAATAATGTGCTCTCCCCGGACTTTATCCAAGCTGAAGGTGTCCCCCAGGGATGTGTTCTGAGCACAACACTTTTTCTCCTTGGTATAAATGATTTGGCCTCTAGTCTTCCATCCAATATTTGGTCATCACTCTATGTTGATGACTTCGCTATTGCCTGTGCAGGCGCTGACTGTCACCTCGTTACAGTTTTTAAACTGCAACATTAACACCCCTCCTTCAGAGTGCAGGCACTGTACTTCCCATCTCCAGGACTCAAGTTCGGCCTGCCGGTTTCCCTGAACCCCTTCATAAATGTTACTTTGCTCACACTCCAACAGCATGTCAAGTATTAAAAACCATTTGTCTCCATTCACTCCTATCAAAACACGCTCATGCATGCCTGCTGGAAGTCCAAGCTCCTCGCACACAAAACCTCCTTTACCCCCTCCCTCCAACCTTTCCTAGGCAGACCCCTACCCCGCCTTCCTTCCACTACAGACTGATACACTCTTGAAGTCACTGTTTCGCTCCATTCTCTCTACATGTCCAAACCACCTCAACAACCCTTCCTCAGCCCTCTGGACAACAGTTTTGGTAATCCCGCACCAACTCCTAACTTCCAAACTACGAATTCTCTGCATTATATTCACACCACACATTGCCCTCAGACATGACATGTCCACTGCCTCCAGCCTTCTCCTCGCAGCAACATTCATCACCCATGCTTCACACCCATATAAGAGCGTTGGTAAAACTATACTCTCATACATTCCCCTCTTTGCCTCCAAGGACAAAGTTCTTTGTCTCCACAAACTCCTAAGTGCACCACTCACCCTTTTCCCCTCATCAATTCTATGATTCACCTCATCTTTCATAGACCCATCCGCTGACACGTCCACTCCCAAATATCTGAATACATTCACCTCCTCCATACTCTCTCCTCCAATCTGATATCCAATCTTTCATCACCTAATCTTTTTGTTATCCTCATAACCTTACTCTTTCCTGTATTCACTTTTAATTTTCTTATTTTGCACACCCTACCAAATTCATCCACCAATCTCTGCAACTTCTCTTCAGATCTCCCAAGAGCACAGTGTCATCAGCAAAGAGCAACTGTGACAACTCCCACTCTGTGTGTGATTCTTTATCTTTTAACTCCACACCTCTTCCAAGACCCTCGCATTTACTTCTCTTACAACCCAATCTATAAAATATTAAACAACCACAGTGACATCACACATCCTTGTCTAAGGCCTACTTTTACTGGGAAATAATTTCCCTCTAATCCTACATACTCTAACTTGAGCCTCACTATCCTCATAAAAACTCTTCACTGCTTTCAGTAACCTACATCCTACACCATACAACCTGCAACGTCTGCCACAATTGCCCCCCTATCCACCCTGTCATACGCCTTTCCTAATCCATAAATGCCACAAAGACCTCTTTAGCCTTATCTAAATACTGTTCACTTATGTGTTTCACTGTAAACACCTGGTCCACCACACCCCCTACCTTTCTAAAGCCTCCTTGTTCATCTGCTATCCTATTCTCCGTCTTACTCTTAATTCTTTCAATAATAACTCTACCATACACTTTACCAGGTATACTCAACAGACTTTTCCCCCTATAATTTTTTGGGCCCCTTCTTTTGTCCCCCTTTGCCTTTTTTACAAAGGAACTATGCATGCTCTCTGCCAATCCCTAGGTACCTTACCCTCTTCCATAAAATTTATTAAATAATTGCACCAACCACCCCAAAAACTATATCCCCACCTGCTTTTAACATTTCTATCTTTATCCCATCAATCCCAGCTCCCTTACCCCCTTTCATTTTACTACTGCCCCACGAACTTTCCCTACACTCACAACTGGCTCTTCCTCACTCCTAAAAGATGTTATTCCTTCTTGCCCTATAAAACGAAATCACAGCTTCCCAAATCTTCATCAACATTTAACAATTCCTCAAAATATTCCCTCCATCTTCCCAATACCTCTAACTCTCCATTTAATAACTCTCCTTTTCCTATTTTTAACTGACAAATCCATTTGTTTCTAGGCTTCCTTAACTTGTTAATCTCACTCCAAAACTTTTTCTTATTTTCAACAAAATTTGTTGATAACATTTCACCCACTCTCTCATTTGCTCTCTTTTTACACTGCCTCACCACTCTCTTAACCTCTCTTTCTTCTCCATATACTCTTCCCTCCTTGAAAACACTTCTGCTTTGTAAAAACTTCTCATATGCTATCTTTTTCCCTTTCTACTCTCTTTACAAATTATCATTCCACCAATCGCTCCTCTTCCCCCCTGCACCCACTTTTCTGTAACCACAAACTTCTGCTGAACATCTAACACTACATTTTTTAAACCTACCCCCATACCTCTTCGACCCCATTTCCTATGCTCTCATTAGCCCATCTATCCTCCAGTAGCTGTTTATATCTTACCCTAACTGCCCCCCTCTTTTAGCTTATAAACCTTCACCTCTCTCTTTCCCTTTATGCTTCTATTCTCCTTGTATCCCATCTACCTTTTACTCTCAGGTAGCTAACAACTAGAAAGTGATCTGATATATCTGTGGCCCCTCTATAAACTTGTACATCCTGAAAATTTTGTAGGGTGTTACCGTATGTACCTCAACATTACATGCATACAAGTAATCTCATTGGGAGACAACCATATTGTTTACCATAGTCACCCGTGTAGACATGTGAGAAAACTTAACCACCCCTGGTCATGGGGCCAGTATAAATTGGATAGCACCCCCAAGGTATGGCGCTACTAATTAATTGTGGACTGGCATAACACCAGACACAAACATCTCTACGACATTCCCCGTGCCGACTAAACCTTTTTCAAAAATTCAATGTATGTCAAAAGGCCCTAAAATCTTGAACACCCTACCTGAGAACTCTAGAAAATGCAAAACACATTCATCACCTTCAAAAACCATTAGAAAATATCTTTTCTCCCTGATACACCCCGTCAAAATAACACCGAAAAACCCCCTGGTGG
>NC_069479.1:1443233-1466059 GCF_026875155.1 Cherax quadricarinatus
AAGGTTTTCCACTCTACTTGTACCCCCTTGCTCTCTTAATAGTATGTGTAAAAATCCCTTTGCTAAAAAAACACTCTGTCTAGCAGCTTTTTTTTGATTGTGAAGGGGTGACACCACTTGGAGGTAAACATCTTAGCCCAACCCCACTCCTTAGGCCCCCAGGGTAATTCCCAACCTTCCCTTGCTGCTTTTTATCTGAAGACTTTTCGGTTCGTTTTGGGCACCCCCTTTTTATATGACCACAAGACCATTCTCCCAATGTGGGCATCCCACTTTTCCCCCCCGCTTGATTTGAACCCACTAGAATTTTGGCGTGTTAATATTAAAAAACACGGGCTCGTAAAAACGATTTATAGACCAAGACAGTCAAAGGGTTAAAAAAAATGTTCGTAACATAAAATATAAATTTAACCCTTAAACGTCAAAACACATTATCATGTCCCGTTGGGGCCCCAAAATGTAAATTACATTTTACTGTTCCTGCCCCAAATTTCACGATTGCCTAAAATCCCTGGTCAGCATAGAATGGGACTTACCCCTCGGTGTGCACAGTAAAAAAAAACGGGGGAACCACTTAGTACCTTTTGGGAGCACCAGTTCAATTGAGCACCGTAGAGCAAACACAGGCAAACACCGGGATTCACTGAGTCATTTATTAACACCCCCATTTTAAGGGAAAGTGATTTTAAACCCAGTTTAGTGGCTTTTTTTTTTTTTTATTTTTTTATTTTTTTAATTTTTATTTATTTATTTTTTTTTTTACAATTTAGCTACAACAGAGGTAAAAAAAAATACAGATGGGCCATCCCAAAGCCACTTAACTATGCATACTTTTGGGGCTGGCTTAAAATTAACTAAGAATGGATGAAATCAGTGATAATTTACATTATTTGAAACAAAACTAAAAAGCACAAATGGTATTAAAAAGACGGGTCATGGGGTTGCATGCATTGTTGACATTGGGTCGTATGGAGTATTCTGTTAGGTATGTTTTTTAAAAAAAAAAAGTTTTAGGTTTAAATTTATGTGAATAATTGTAAAAACATTTAAGATATAAATTTATAAGGTTCAGTTTTCAGTATTTATTTGGGTTTTTGGGTGATAAAAAACTTTGAGAAGGATTAATTTTAAACAGGTGTGTTCTTTTTTTTTACGGGAATGAATTCCAATTTTGGGCCTTTTTATGTCTTGAGTTTTTGCTATGTGGGTGGGCACAGGAAATCAAAAAGTGATCTGTGCCCGTGTTTGGTCATGTGTTCTGTTGAGGTTGGGAAGGAATTTTGAGGGGAGGGGTTAAAAACAGAGTTAATTTCATGATGTAAAGGTGCAGTAATAAGTATGGATGTTTTTGGGATGTGAGTAGGTTTAGTGTATTGAATTTGGTGGGTGTGTGCCTGTTGAGAATTTTTATCATTCAACTGCCGCCCTTTTTTTGGGTAAAAATGGTCTAGGGGAAGTGCCATAAGTTTCGAGGAAAATAAAAAAAACCGTAAACCCATGCGCAAAAATTTGGCAAATCCTTTCAATGTGTTTTAAAAAATATCCCTAAATAAAGGAAAAATTTTGGAATGTGTAATACGTGTTTTTGGGAGGCTGGCGGGTGGCTTCTGGCTGGCTGGCTGGTGGTGGGTGCTGGTGGCTCGCTCATCTGTCTTTGTCTCGTCTATCGCATCTTTGTCTGTCTCTCAAGTCTCGCAGGTCATTAAAAAAATTAACGTAGTGAAATTACCTAGGATAACCCAAAAAAAATCAGACAGTGCTATATGTGCTTGAGCATGTGTAATACCTGTTGGGTTCCGATGGGCTTCTTGAGACAGAGAGAGAGACAGAAAGAGACACAAGAGACAGAAGACAGATAAGCAGAGACGATAAATAGAGTACGACGATAAGAATTTGACAAACGAAACAACACGTTTAGTGTAAAAGTGAAAACAAATAAAGTGAGGGTGATGCTCATCAGATTCATCTTATCACTGACTATCCAGGGGGATTGACACTTGTCTTACATATTTTCAAGGGAAATTGTTATTATATACTCCTGTACTAAAACATGCGGGCCTAAAAATTTTAAATACTTTGTATATATTCCAGAAAAAAAGAAAATGACCAGGCAAGTGAAAATTGCCCATTTTAGTGTGTTTTTGGACAATTTGAGTACAATTTCAGTACCAAATTTTTGTGCAAAAAAAAGATTGGTTATAAAATGACAAAAAACTACTTAAATTGAAATTATCAGAACAAAAAAATTATATAAAATATAAAAAGAGAAAAAAGGTACATCAGCAACACTTCTGCAAAAACACAATCGATGTTGGAAGGGAGCACCATCCAACTTCGACCCCATATCCATAAGAAAATGACCATAAATTTTTTTTTTTTATCATAAACACTCGAAATATTGCCTTTTTCTATATAAAAATCTGTTTTTTTCAAAATCTGGGAGGGGCGGGAAAGTATACAGGGGCCCTCGGATAAAATTTAATTCTTCCAAAAGGCTTCGAGTGCCGAACCGAAGAATTTTTCCCCCAAAAGGGAAAATGTAAATTGTTTACCCCTTTTCAGACCCCCAAAAATGCACTTAAAAAAGCACATTAAAAATACGCTTACAAAATTTTATTTGTTTCGGGTGTTCTATCCCAAGGCCCACGTATTACTTTTGGGAAGTTTATGGTTAAAGCACCCAAGTGTTACATCATTTTTATTATGCTTTTTCCCATTGACATCCCTTGTTCACTGAGTTTAATCTTTTCTTATAGACACTTCAATCCAAAGAGAATGATAAATGAGAGAGACCTGGAGCCACAGAGAATAAAAACAAAATAAAAATAAATGGGTGGGGGGCTGTCAAACAAACATTTTTAAATCCCTGCCCACTTCGGTATACATGTTTTTTTTGCTTTTCATGTGTTTCTAAAATGTTTTTCACCTTTATACAAACATTTTTAATTTTTATAAATTGTTTTTCAGGTGGTGCAGTAGAATATTTACGCAACACCCCCATTTCCTAAAACGGCCTTTTTTTCGAACGAATGAAAAACAAAGGGCTACAATGGAATATTTTTCCCCATTCCCCCTTATAATACTGTACACAGTTTCTCTGGTGTTGAACTAAGAAAAAAAAGCTTTTGCATCACCCCCTAAAACTCCCCAGCTACCAACCTCCTTTATTAAATTTTTTTCTCTATGGTTGTTTTTTTTTATATGAAAATGCGTTTTATTAAATTAAAGAAATGTCATACATGGATTTTTGAAAACTCACTCTCTAAAAGACGTAGAATTGGGGGGGTATGATTGAGGTGTAAAAGGGGAAAACAGGAAAAAAAAAGGGGGATTAATAGTGTGCTGAAAAATCTACCCTAGACAGGACTCCCAAAAATGGTTATAATTTGGAAAAATTCAGATTCAGGAAGGATTAGAAAGTACGGTTTTGGGTAAAGATTTTGGGGATGGTGGAACAAACTCCAAGTCCCGTTATAGGGGCCAGAAGTTGTGTGTTTTAAAAAATTTTTTGGATAAATACATGATAGATGTGGGTGGGTGTGAGTTGGGACCTGATGCTTGTGCTAACAGGTCGGTTGTGTTTTCCCTCCCTTAAGTAAATTGACCTGCCTGACTGGGTTGGGGCATTGGCTTAAGCCGGTAGGAGACTTGGACCGCCCGCAGGGGCCCAGAGCCTTCTGCAGTGTTTCCTTCGTTCTTATTTTCTTATGTTCTTATGAAAATGTCTAAATAACATAATAATTGACTTTTAAACATCCCAAAATGTTTTTAAATTATTTTTTTTGTTTTCCAAAAATAGGGGCACCTTAAATTTTAACTACCAAATCTATCACGTGTGAAAAGCTTATTTGGGTGTAGGTATGCAAGTACAATTATCGAGTAAAGTGTAACCTCAATTGTTGAATTTAAATTTTTTCCCAGTGTTCATTTGATAACCAAATTTATACGACAACCAAAGCAATTTTTTCCCCAAAAAAGAAAAATTTAAAATAGCCAGAAGAATGATTTTGGGTTACCAAAATTTAAAACCAGTCCAGAAAAACTGTTTTGGTTATCCGGGTGGGTAGGGGTTAGTCCAGTGTTCGGGAAAATCCGTCAATACTGTTGATTGTATCTTACCCAGATATCAGGGAGATGAGAAGTCACTTTGTCATACTATTTCCGGGTGATGGTTCCGCTCCAATAAAACACACTCGGGATGACCAACCCGGCAGCAAGCTTACAGGGACCCCCCGGGTTTTTGACCCTTTCCCAAAATTACCAATTCATTTTTGCTTCTTTTTTTGGGTGAAATTCTTCCCGGGGTTTTTAGCCCTTTTTTGGAGATTGGCCCTATTTGGGGGGGGTCCCCCTGCGCCTGCCCCGTTCATGAGCAGTCTGGTTTTGTCTCTGGGTGATGAGGGGAACCCCTGTGCATTCATCCAAACATTTCGCTATAATCCCTTGTTTTTTTTTGGTTTTGATTGAGGGAACTGCGTAAATCCACCATGGGCCCCAAAGAAATTCCAGTGCCCGCCCTTTTTTAAAGGGGTGAGAGAGAGGGGAGAATGTCTTCTTCAGTGATTTTTCAATTGTACAAACTGAAGAGCAGGAGTCGATGAAAGGGTTTTAGTGCCCCGTGATAAAATAGCATAACAGTGTACAAGTAAGTTAAATGATAGAAAAAGGATGACGAAAACCTTCCAATGTTGTTGGAGGGCTAACACCATATGCTGCTCGCTATCTTCCACCACCCCAAAACCCTGCCAGCATTCGTAACCCTTTTTTCTCTACATTTCCACAGTAACCACTTTTTTTCTTTACATTCCTATTATGTTTCTTAACATTTCTTTTTTTATAAAATTTTTTACATTGTTTCAGTGGACAAATGGTTTTCAGTGACTAGTAGTTATAAATGGTGGTGGCTGCTGCCACAACCCGCACCACTTATGGCTTATAAACCCCAAAACAACACCCCCCCCACACAACCACATATGTAAGACATATTTTTTTATTCTAAGTACATATAGTTTTCTATTTATTAAAATTTTTTGTATGTATATTTCATGAATTGTGATAGATAAAAAAAGCTGTAAAAGTTGATAAAATCACCAAAAAGATCTTTAAAAAAAGCAAAATTAGTTAAATTTCATTTATCCATTTTTATTTTCATTTATTTAGTTTTCCCTTTTTTTGTGTATGTAAATCTACGTAAACTTTAAAGACGTATTTTTTTTTGTTAAAAATTTATGGGTGTTTAAAAGGGTTAATAGTATTCACATTAATTCTTTTGGAAAATTTTTTGGTTTTCGGCCTTTTCAGATTTAGGCCGCCTTCTGAAGGATTACGGCCGTAACGAGGGTTCACTGTTATTTAAAAAAAAAAACCTAGTCCCCAAAATGGTTTTAAGTATAAATTGAAGAAAAATAGGGTGGTAAGTTTTCTTAAAAAGTCGTCCTGGGAAAGGGGAGAAATGAAGAAATACCCCTGTGATCACCTTATTTGATCAGGGGAAGAGTGGAGGAGAAGATTCTCAGAACCAAAACCCCCCCAGGGAAGGTTTAATACTAACAGGAAGAAACTAAAGAAACTCAGCCAAAAAAAAATTTTAATTTTTAACAGCCCGCAGATGTCAGTGGGCAGTGCCACTAACGTTCCCAGAAAGTGAACAACAATAACCCCCCTTTTTAATGGCTTTTCCCACATCTTTTATCGCCACTAACCTTTTTCTGGTTTCGTTTCTTTGTCTCACTAAAAACCCATCTGTGTGGTATATTTCAGGGTCCATTTTTAAAAACCCCTTTTCTAAATTGGACTTAGAGGAGGATGGCCCCTGCTTCGTTAGATGGGATTTTTCAGCAAACCCCCGCACTTCATGCTGTTTTTCACACATTTCCTTTACAAATGCAATAGGCACATCATCCCTTCCCCCCTCTTCCCTTTATGACAGACTCCACTGCAAATTTTTGCGCTTCTTCTTGGGTCTATGATTTCTTCTGTGGTGGTTCAGTTTCTTGCTCCTCCACCAACTTACATAACTTCAGTTTAGCCTAGGCCCCAAGGGTTTTCCCAGGGGGACATATCCTCTACCAGCTCAGTCCACTTTAAAGTCTTAAAATCCTTTGGGTGCCACAAAGTTGGGATACAATTTTTCCATGTGATGGTGTTGATGGTTATCGGGTTGCCCACCTTCCCACTCGGGCTGCCCCCGGGGCCCAGCCTAAAATTTCAGACTATTTGCTGACAACAGTCCTTCGATTTCTACTTATTCCCCCCCAGAAACGACCTACTGACATCCATTCCTTACTTACCAATTTTTTAAAAATACACAGTGGACCAAATTTTTTTCCTTGCAAATGTGTATCCAGCGAATCTTCAGACCACAGTTTGGAAAACTTTTTTTTGACTGTTGGCCAAAATTTCCTTTCAGCCTTTAGACTGGTGTGATCATTACAGTTCAGGACCAGGCCCAAACTCAGATCTTTCCCACTTTTCCCTTTATAATGTTATATTATAGTTCCAAACATGCTACTCTCAATTCTTGCAGGAAGGTGGGCTTTACGAGTATCATGTGATGGGCCCCCGTTTTTTGTAATTAATCCATTCCTGGGAAATTGAATTATCGAAATTGACGATTTCGAATCAATTTTCCCGTAAGAAATAATGAAAAAAACAATTTAACCGTTCCTGACCCCCGAAGTATTAAAACAAAAATAATTTTTACAGAAATAAGTGTAGTACATAAAAATACAAGGGGCATGATGAATGAAACATAACAGCATAACACTTACTTCATTTGGGTTAATTTCTAGTGTTGAAGACGGGGGAGGAGGAGATTGGGTTATTTTTCAGTTTGGAAGGGGAATCCCCTTCCCCTCAACACCCCGGGTACCAAAATGCTTTTCTGGGGTTACTTAAGAACATAAGAACGAAGGAACACTGCAGAAGGCCTACTGGCCCATGTGAGGCAGGTCCAAGTCTCCTACCGGCTTAAGCCAATGCACCCAACCTAGTCAGGTCAGGTCACATTGACTTAAGGGAGGAACACGGCAACCGACCTGGTAGCACAAGCTATCAGGTCCAACTCACACCCACCCACATCCACTCATGTATTTATCCAACCTACTTTTAAAGCTACACAACGTTCTGGCCTCTATAACTGTACTTGGGAGTTTGTTCCACTCATCCACAACTCTATTACTAAACCAGTACTTTCCTATATCCTTCCTGAATCTGAATTTTTCTAACTTAAAACCATTGCTGCGAGTCCTGTCTAGGCTAGATATTTTCAGCACACTATTTACATCCCCTTTATTTATTCCTGTCTTCCATTTATACACCTCAATCATATCCTCCCTAATTCTATGTCTTTCTAGAGAGTGCAGATTCAGGGCCCTTAGTCTATCCTCATAGGGAAGGTTTCTGATACATGGGATCAACTTTGTCATCCTCCTTTGTACATTTTCCAGAGCATTTATATCCATTCTGTAATACGGTGACCAAAACTGTGCAGCATAATCTAAATGAGGCCTAACCAAGGATGTATAGAGTTGAAGAACAACCTGAGGACTCCTATTATTTATGCTTCTTGATACGAAGCCAAGGATTCTATTAGCTTTATTGCGAACACTTATGCACTGTTGTCTTGGTTTCAGATTACTGCTAACCAGGACTCCTAAATCTTTTCGCAATCCGTAATATTAAGATCTACATTATTTAGTTTATATGTGGCATGGTTATTGTCCTGTCCAACATTTAGAACTTTGCATTTGTCTATATTAAACTGCATCTGCCACTTCTCCGACCATTGCATCAGTCTATTCAAATCTTCCTGGAGTGCTCGAATGTCCTCGTCAGAATGAATTCGACGGCCTATTTTGGTGTCATCGGCAAACTTGCCGATGTCGCTCTTTATGCCCTCATCTATGTCGTTTATGTAGATTGTGAACAGCAGGGGGCCCAACACTGACCCCTGTGGAACACTGCTCGTGACACTTCCCCACTCTGATTTCTCCCTATTTATGCAAACTCTCTGCTGCCTATTTGTCAACCATGCCTCTATCCAGGAAAAAATTTCTCCTCCTATTCCATGTGCCTTAATTTTCCTCAATAGTCTCTGATGTGGGACCCTGTCAAAAGCCTTACTGAAGTCCATATACACAATATCATATTTATTACCATGATCTACCTCCTCAAATACCTTAGTGAAAAAAGTTAATAAATTTGTAAGGCAGGAACGCCCCTTTGTAAAACCATGCTGAGATTCGTTGATTAATTTATGCTTTTCAAGGTGGCTACGAACTGCCTCGGCAATTATTGATTCCATAAATTTTCCCACTATGGAGGTTAGGCTTATTGGTCTCTAGTTCTCTTCTCTGTTTCTTAATGCCACTAGGACCTGCTTGAGAGTCACTGGAGTCCTGTCTAGCAAAAAAAGTGTCCAGAGATCTATTTCTGGCGTCTCTTTAAAACTTCCTTAAAATGGGCCAAGACTTTGTCACTGTACATGTTGCCAACATGGCTTGCAACAGCCTTGTCAGGGTGATGTTTCTCCATAAATCTTTCCATCTTAACCCACATTTCAAAAATCTCCTTAATTTCTGAAGAAGGCAACTTCTTCCATCTCTCTTCCTCCTCCTCTGCAGCAAGATTCTGAGCTGCAATCTGTTCCTGTTCCTGCTGAAGCTCTTATGGCTCCTCAGTGGTGAGCTCTTCATTGTGGTCTTCCACCAACTCTTCCACATCCTCCAAACTCACATCCAACCCCATGGAACTCCCCAGTGCCACAGTAGATTTCACAACTGACATAGGCTCATCAGGGTCAGCCACAAACCCTTCAAAATCCCTCTTGTGGACACAATCTGGCCACAGTTTTCTCCAAGCAGAGTTCAAAATCCTGGTAGTCACTCCTTCCCAAAAGCCTTACCTATAAGGCTTATGCAATGGAGGATACTGAAGTGTTCTTTCCAAAAATCTCTTAGGGTCAAGTGAGTGTCTGAGGTCACATTAAAGCACCTTTGAAACATTGCTTTGGTGTAGAGTTTTTTAAAGTTTGAAATGACCTGCTGGTCCATGGGCTGGAGGAGAGGAGTGGTATTCAGGTGCAAGAACTTTACTGTGATGAACCCAAACTCCTCCAAAATTAGGTCATCCAAGTTTGGAGGATGAGCAGGTGCATTGTCCATTAATAGGAGGCATTTGAGATCCAATTTCTTTTCCAGGAGGTAATTCTTCACACTAGGGCCAAACACTTCATTGAACCACTCGACGAAAATTTCCCTCATGACCCATGCCTTATTATTAGATTTCCAAAACACACACAATTTACTCTTCATAACATTGTTTTTCCTGAACACACTGGGATTTTCAGAATGGTACATCAGATACAGCTTCACTCTGAAATCCCCACTAGCATTAGCACAGAAGATGAGCGTCAGCCTGTCTTTCATAGGCTTGTGTCCTGGCAGTCCCTTTTCCTCCTGAGTAATGTAGGTCCTCTTTGGCATTTTCTTCCAAAAATGGCCTGTTTCGTCACAATTGAACACTTGTTCAGGTTTCAGTCCTTCAGCCTCTATGTACTCCTTGAATTCACTTACGAATTTTGTAGCTGCAATTTTGTCTGAACTGGCAGCCTCACCATGCCTTACCACACTGTGTATGCCACTACGGTTCTTAAATCTCTCAAGCCAACCTTTGCTGGCCTAAAATTCACAAATATCAGTACACTCGTTGCAGGCAATTTCTTTACCAGATTGCCGTGCAACTGCCTAGCCTTTTCACAAATAATCAACGCCATAATATTATCTCCTGCTAAATGTTTCTCATTTATCCACACCAATAATAACTTCTCAACATCTTCGAGTACTGGTGATCTCATTTTTGTCAGCATATTTACCCCCTTTGCAACAACAGCTTCCTTGATTTCTTTTTTCTTGGCCACAATGGAAGCTATGGTTGTATGGGGTTTGTTATACATCCTGGCCAGTTTGGCCACATGTATGTCACTTTCATATTGTTCAATGGTGTTTTCTTAAATTCAATAGTATTTCTCACCTTTACCAAAGGCTTGGCACTAGGAGCTTTCTTTGGACCCATGGTAGCTTATTTAGTAGTTGCAAGCACTAAAATGAATGGAATATTATAAAATATTTCACATGAACAAGTGAGGGGACCGTCGCTCACTGGTAAACAATAGCATACTGGCTGGGAATGGCTCAGAGCCGTGATTACGCATCCCAGACGAATGACTATTCGCGAGTCAAACTACGATTAGTGAGCCAATGTTTTGACGAAAATAACGTTACGATTTTTTGAAAATTATGACTATCGAGCCTTACGATTATCGATAGACCACTGTACAGTGTTAATTTTCTGTCTTGCAGTGACGATATTTTAGAGCAAATAGCCCTTCAGGACCTTCCAATTCTCAAAGTGGGTATGTATGTCCTGCCAGCCTATGGGCAGAGGCACTTTCCCAGTAACATCACCTGCTTAACCTTTGATTGTTGTGAACTCCCGTCCTCTGTTTATATTGTGGGGTCCATAAAATGGTCTGCAATGCAGGTGATCATGTCGATACATCTTGCAGTCTTCCTCCCACTTGTCTTAATTGCAATGAAACTCATGCGTTTTTTTCCAGCTGATGTCAAGTCTTTGTCTTAAGGAGAGTGATGGCCTTACATGCACTATGGCTGTCTCTCAGCTCCATCTTCAGGGGAATCTTCCTCATGTTCCTTATTCTTGAGTAGCTAGGTGACCTCCAACCTTGGTGCTCTGATGCTGTGTCTTCTGGGGTCACCCCCGTTTCTAGTTCTTTTGTGGTTTTACCCTCTGAAACTCCCACGTCCTTACCTCTTCCTACCTCTATTTCTTTATCTTCTTGCCCACTAGTTTCTCAGTCTGTGAGGCCTTGTACGCCTGCACATTCTTTCATGCCTATCACCTACGAAGTTGAACCTGTCTCATAAGCCCAAGTCTCTTTGCATTCTTTCAGTGCCTACAATTTCCCTACAGTTTTCCTTTTTGGCCTCGGTACCTAGTTCTCACCCCCTTTCTAACTCTCACACAAAGGTGGAGGTTCATTCCCCTGGCTGCCTTCAAGAGAGAGCTGGACAGATACCTAAAGTCAGTGCCGGATCAGCCGGGCTGTGGCTCGTACGTTGGACTGCGTGCGGCCAACAGTAACAGCCTAGTTGATCAGGCCCTGATCCATCGGGAGGCCTGGTCATGGACCGGGCCGCGGGGGCGTTGATCCCCGGAATAACCTCCAGGTAACCTCCAGGTTGTGTAGTACCCTCTTCTCCTGTTCTGCCCCAAACTACTTCTTCAGCTCCCTTCCAGCCTCCTTCCTCTCCTGTTCCACTGCAGGTCTCTTCTGTTCCCACCAGCACATCTCTCCAGGTTCATGCTCCCCTCCCCTCTCAGACCTCTTTGGTGCCCTCCATAGTCTCTCCGATCTCTACTTGCTCTCCTTCACCTGTCTCTGAAGTCATGGTATTGGCATCTTCTTTGTCCACTGAAACACTTGACACTATCTCCGATTATATTGCAGAGATGAAACCCTTGACGGACACCGGTGTACCACCTTATGCCCCCTTCATATTTTTCACAACCCTCGCAGCAGTCTTTTTCTTCACAGAATTCCGATTCCTCCCTGCTTGCTTGCTTTCTGTTGCCTCCACACATTGACTTCACTGACCCTACTAGCCCATAGATTTTATTGCTTCTCATTGTTGGCATACCTATCTTTGTGACTAATTACATATTTACAATGGAATTGGGGAGAGCTCCAGATGTTGCTTTCCTAGTTTTCCCGTTCAGCTGTTATCCATCCCATTTCAGGCTATGTGCTGTTGCATTCTTCTGATCCCTTTCCTGATGAATCATTTAATGAGAGTGTGCTTCTTGTGCATGTTGGTATCACTGGTCAATAATTTTTGAAAAGTTGTTTGCTTCTTAAATGAGATTTGTTAATTCTTATGTATTTTCATGTTCTGAATCCAAATATCACCTTGAAAAATGCTTATTGGCCTCAGGTTTAAAGATTCAAGACATGTAATATTTGATTACAGTGGACCCCCAAGTTTCGGGAGCCTCGCTCTTCATGAATTTCGACTTTCAGCATCTTTTTTCATCAAAATGAAACCTCGCAGTTCATGATTTGCCTCACGATTCATCTGTCATATGGGATGCGTCCATGCGGCTGGGAGGAGCTGGGTGTACACAAAGGCTCCCACACAGCATTCAGAGAGTCAGTGTGGCTTGATTTGTGGGCTAGGAGCATTCAAGAGGTAGAATAAACAAGGGTAGTAGTGAGTGCTATACACAAACAACATGCACATATGAAAAAACTTATGATGACATTTCAGTCGAACTTGGACCATTAACTAGTTACACACCAACATAGAAGTTAAGGGAGCCAGTATATATATACAGTGGACCCCCAGTTAACAGCAGCATCGGCTTATGCCAAAATCGGTAAAAGGCAAGTTTTTGAGGCAAAATATTGGCTCGGCTAATGCCCAATAACTCGGTTAAGGGCATTTGTCCGAAACGTGTCTGCACAGCCTGAGCCACAGCTGCTCGTCCACTCCATGTAGTGTGCCATTGTTTACAAGGAGTGAGCCCCTCAAGGAAGGTTCCTTGATGTTGGTGAGGGGCTCTTGATTTAGGGAATTGGATCTGTGCTCCAGTTCTCCGAATTAAGCCTGAATGCCTTCCACATCCCCCCCAGGCGCTGTATAATCCTCCTGGTTTAGCGCTTCCCCCTTGATTATAATAATAATAATAATAATACAAGGAGTGAGGATGATTCCACACGTACATGTGATATATTTTTTATTTCATATTTTTAGTGCTTGTAACTGCTAAATACGCCATCATGGGCCAAAAGAAGGCTTCTAGTGCCAGCCCTATGGGAAAGAAGCAAAATACCTGGAGTTTACCTGGAGAGAGTTCCGGGGGTCAATGCCCCCTGCGGCCCGGTCTGTGACCAGGCGGCCTGGTGGATCAGAGCCTGATCAACCAGGCTGTTACTGCTTGCAGCACGCAATCCAACGTACGAGTCACAGCCTTGCTGGTCAGGTACCGACTTCAGGTGCTTGTCCAGTGCCTGCCTGAAGACAGCCAGGGGTCTATTAGTAATCCCTCATATGTATGCTGGGAGGCAGTTGAACAGTCTCGGGCCCCTGACACTTATTGTATTGTCTCTTAACGTGCTAGTGACATCCCTGCTTTTCATTGGGGGGATGTTACAACGTCTGCCAAGTCTTTTGCTTTCGTTGCGAGTGATTTTCATGTGCAGTTCGGTACTAGTCCCTCTAGGATTTTCCAGGTGTATATAATCATGTATCTCTCTTGCCTGCATTCCAGGGAGTACAGGTTCAAGAATTCAAGAAAAAACTCATAGCAAAGTTCATAGCTAAGGACGTCTGAGGTGACAACAACAATGTCTACTCCTACATCTTCATAGTTCCCTGCCCCTACAACCACTCCTATTATGGCTTAACTACTTATACTGCTGCACTGACCCAAATGGAACCAGTGATGACCAACATAAAGCTTCTAAAGATGTAAAGAGCTGACCAAACACGACTAATAGAGGACCGCCTGGCATACCAAACACCAACCTGCTGCCCGACAACATCCCAGCCAAGCAACAGTTATCACTATAATAACTCCGTAACAACTCCATTAGTGTTCTCAGGGGGTACAAGAATAGAAAAAGCAACACCGAGACAGACACGAAACCTAGAAAACTGTTAACCATAATGACTGCCCTGAAGGACACCAGCAAATCTTCCACCCCCCTCACCCCCGCCCAGACCACCACAACAGCAGTAGTGGCGGACGACTCCGAAACCTACGGATTCTCTCAACACTCATCCTCATCCATGACTTGCACCCAAGCTGACTTGTCTACAACTACGGATAACACCCGAGACCTCTTCACCGCAAACGGCAATATAGATTACAACTCGTCAACACCCAAAGGTATAGCCCAGGAATTCAGTCCTCAATAACAACCCGACTCCATTGATAACATTCTACAGGAAAATACAGTGGACCCCCGCATACCGCACGCATCGCATACCGTACAATCCGCATACCTCTGCCTTTTTCGCAAAAATTTTGCCTCGCATACCGCCCAAAAACCCGCTCACCGCCCTTCGTCCGAGACGCGTCCAATGTGCGGCCTGAGCCGCGCTCACATGTTCTGCCGGTGGCATTGTTTACCAGCCAGCCTCCGCGGTAACATCCAAGCATACAATCGGAACATTTCGTATTATTACAGTGTTTTTGGTGATTTTTTCTGGAAAATAAGTGACCATGGGCCCCAAGAAAGTTTCTAGTGCCAACCCTACAGCAATAAGGGTGAGAATTACTATAGAGATGAAGAAAAAGATCATTGATAAGTATGAAAGTGGAGTGCGTGTCTCCGAGCTGGCCAGGTTGTATAATAAACCCCAATCAACCATCGCTACTATTGGTGGTACAGCTGCTGCTGTACCACCGTCAGCTGCTGCTGCACTGTCAGCTGCTGCTGCACTGTCAGCTGCTGCTGCTGTTGTACCACCGTCAGCTGCTGCTGCTGCTGTAGCATCGTCTGCTGCTGCTGTAGCATCGTCTGCTGCTGCTGTAGCATCGTCTGCTGCTGCTGTAGCATCGTCCCGCTGCTGCTGTAGCATCGTCTGTTGCTGCTGTAGCATCGTCTGCTGCTGCTGTAGCATCGTCTGTTGCTGCCGTAGCATCGTCTGTTGCTGCTGTACCACCGTCAGCTGCTGCTGCTGCTGTAGCACCGTTGTTGGTGTGGCTTATTGAGGATACCAAGAAACAATTAACCCCAGAGGATTTGCCACCCAGGATAACCCAAAAAAGTCAGTGTCATCGAAGACTGTCTAACTTATTTCCATTGGGGTCCTTAATCTTGTCTCCCAGGATGCAACCCACACCAGTCGACTAACACTCAGGTGAACAGGAAAAATGCCTGGAACTAGTGCTCATATTGGTGAATTTAAAGCCAGCAAAGGTTGGTTTGAGAGATTTAAGAATCGTAGTGGCATACACAGTGTGATAAGGCCTGTTCTGGAAGAAAATGCCAAACAGGACCTACAGTACTCAGGAGGAAAAGGCACTCCCAGGACACAGTGTCTCATCAGTCATTGCTGCATCTTCAATAAAGGTAAGTGTCATTTATTCTTCATTTAGTAGAGTAGTACATGCACAATATATATTGTGCATGTACTACTCTACTATTGTGTATGTATCCTTCTCTTTGTGTGTAGGAAAATGTATATTTCATGTGGTAAAAATTTTTTTTTCATACTTTTGGGAGTCTTGCACGGATTAATTTGATTTCCATTATTTCTTATGGAGAAAATTCATTCACATACCGAACATTTCGCATAACAATCAGCCCTCTTGCACGGATTAAAGTCGCTATGTGGGGGTCCACTGTAGTATGCTAAGACGACAAAACAAAACCTATGAAAAACTCATTATGGACCTAGAGTGCTCACTACATACCCTAACCACTAGAATTAAAGATCTTGAATATCATCTTACGACACAAAACTCAAAGATTAGTGAACCAGAAAACAAACTGACATCATTAATAAACTCGTCTATAGAACAAGCAAACCTGCACTCAACTATAGACACACATGCTAAACAAATAAATTCTCTTACCACCAAGCTGTCAGAAGCTACACAAGACTGGAAGTTAAACATGGAATCCGAGTGGAATGCATGCTTCCAGTATCAAAGGGATATGATTGAACAAGACAAGCTCCTAAACTCTTATTTTAACCAGCTCCACCTTACCACCAGATACAAACAATGAGAATTGCACCATCAAAGCACTCCAACTAATAAAAGTTAACATTAAAACCAGTCCTCTTCAAGGGGGGCTCCTTGGCGTGGTGAAGAGGCTCTTGGTCTGAGGAATTAGACCTGTCGGTCTCCTTCCTCAGACCGAACCTAATTACCCCCCAATCCCCCCTTCCCTCCCATCCTCCCCTTTTTCCTTTCCTCCTCCTCCCCACCCCTCCCTTTTGCCCTTCCTTTTTGGCCTTTGGGATTTTTTCCCACAGGCACGCTAGTTCCTAGGTAGGGGAAAGGGTACCGGGGTCCATCCCATTCCATTGAGGTTCTTGGCGGTGGCGTAGTTTGCCGTGGAATCTGGATTGTCTGGGGATGTCCCGATCCCTCTCCAGTATCCCGGAGGGTGCCTTTGGGTGTCTTTTGGGCGACGAGTGTATCTCTGGAAGCCACCTTTCGGATTCTGGAGGTGGTGGCCGAAGGAGGTATGCTTTGTGGCAGATATCCGGCCACCCTCTCTTTTGTCCACTGAGGTAGCATGGCAGATGTGAGGTTGCTATCCCAGATTACTGGTTTACTGGCATGATGGGTAGGGTATGGCACGGGTTCCATGCTGCATCTGCGCTACCTGCGGTGCTGAGGTCCTCTTGGGAACAGAGGGAGATTTCTGGCCCTCTCATTCCTCCTAGGAACTATCCCTCCCCTGTCCCCCCTTTTTTTATTCTTTTTTTATTTTTATTTTCTTTTTTTTTCTTAAAAACAAAAAGAAGCAACCTAACCATGGAAGCCCTAGTCCATGAACCTGCTACTCCCGGGCCCCTTCTTGATACGGCACCCCATTCTGACCCCGCCTCGTCTTTGGACCACTCTTCGGACACTCCTAATGCCTCTGTACTTCTTGCCGGTGCTGTTTCCTCACCCGCTTCAGGTACTGAGCTCTCGACTGACTCCTTCGATTTATCTGACCTCCACTCTTCTTTGACTATGTTTCCGGCCTCTCCCTCTATGGTGCAGCAATTTTTGAATCGCCGGCTTGTTCCACGTTGGACCAACTCTGGTCCCACGCCTAAACGCCAATGACAATTACCTGCTGATGATACTTCTCCACCTTCTCGTTCTTCTCAGAAAAGATTGACACGTCCTGCACTCCCTTTCCATGCTCAGTTTCAGAATGCACAATGGACTACATTCTACACTTTACGACTAACTTCCTCTTTGCCTATTTTTCCCGACCTTTGAAATTGGGAAAGGCCCAACCCCCCCTATACCATTTTGGTAAAGAATTTTTTTTCCCATGCTCTTAAAGTGGTTTGCGCATCATAAACTGTACAGAATGCTACCCAAGCCATGATTTTTCTCTTTTTTCCCATATCGATACTTTCCGGGCACTATTGAAAAACATCATTCCCTCAATTCTTTAGGGGAAAAAACAGTCTTTCTGGCCCCTCCCATATTTTAAAAAAAAATTTTCCAGACATGGGGAAAATTTGACTTTTTTGGGAACCCAGTTTCGAAACTAAAAGATCCCCCCAACCCTTAAAGGGTAACACTTATGTTTTTCCGCCCACGGGCGGAGACATACCCTAGCAATGGGGCCCTTTTTAAAACTTTTTGCCCGGCCTAAAACTCCACCCTCATTTATGTAGCAGGACATGGGTTTTTAACAATTTTCGAAAGGTACCCCTACCCCGCAGCATTGTAAAAATTGCTGAAATTTTTTGGGCCTTTCCAGTGAAAAAAAATTTGGGCAGTTCTATAGCGAATGCCCAGTCTGGGGGTGCGATGACCATTCTAATGGGGTTCTTGCAATCAAACCTCCCTCTTCCCTTTAAACCCTTTTTGGGGGTTAAACGGGCCCCCTTTTCCAAAACTCGTTTTTCGGGTCCCGGCCCAAAATTTTAAAAAAAAAAAAAAAAATTTTTTTTTCTTAGAAAAAATAGTTTTTTTTTTTTTTTAAACATTATAGGGTAAACAAAAAAAAAATTTTCCTAATACTTACGGAGATATGGATGCAAAGAAGTTTTCGAAAAGACCGCGAAAGGCAACAGTGGCGACTGCCGGGGAAAACCCCTTTAAAATTTTGTTTTTTCTTGTATTTTAAGGTTTTGTTTTTTTTTCAATATTTTATTTTTTTAATAACTTATGTGGCCGGGGGAGACCAAAGTAAAAGGGGAATGTACATATATTTCACTCGTTTTTATACAAAACAAAAAGCACACAAACTAATTATCAATATATGTTTACAAAAAATTGTTTACAAAAACAAACAAAAACAAAAAAAATTTTTTTTATTTTTATTGTTCTATAATTAAAAAAACCAATTACAGTCACGAAAAATTCCCATTAGTTTTCAGTTGTGGAACTCTGAAAAAAGGTGTCATACACAAAGGGGGTTTTTTTTCTTTTCCCTATTCTATCCCCCTTTTAAACTGTCTCTTCTTTCTATCTGTCTATCACTCTGCTCACAGGTACACATAAAACAAGTTACATAGTATAAAAATTTCCTAGGATAAAACCCAAGAAATCCAGACAAATGCTATAACTCTGTTGAAAATTTTTAAAAAAATACCACGTCTTGTGGCTCTCGAGACAGGAGCTAGACGAATAAAACAGATAGGGAGCTTGCAAAACAGACAAATAGACGACAGAAATGTTAGGAAACCCGTTTCCGTGTACTAGTGTTCCCCCCCCCCTCCCCCTCTTCCCTTTCCTCCTCCTCTTTTTCCCCTTTTCCCTCCTACTTTTCCCTCCTCCCCTTTCTTTTCCCTTTCTTCCCCCTTTTTCCCCCTAATTTTTCCTCGTACTTTTCCTTTTTCCCTTTCCCCCCTCTTCCTCTTTTTTCCTCTTCCCCCTACTCTTCCTCCCCTTTCCCTCCTCCTTTCCCCCTTCCCCCTCCCCTCCTCCTCCTTTTCCCTTCCCCTCTTCCCCCTACTCCTTCTCCCCCTTTGGGTCCATAGTGTAAATTAAAAGGGATTCCGAAAGCTGAAAAAAAGTGAAAATATTGGCTCATTACTCTTTCCCCCCCCCGGCCTGTCAAAAAAAGGGGGTCGGATGGGTTTCCCCTCCTCCTTTCTATCAAATTATCTTTCCCCCTCATTTTTCTGTTCTGTCTACTCTGTCTCACAGGTACACATAAATACAAGAAACATGGTTTTAAATTACCTAGGAAAACCCCAAAGGGAAACCCAGAAAAAGGGGGCTATCCTCTGCTTGAAGATGTGAGTAAAAGTGATGACACAGTTTTGTGGCTCCCCTGAGACAGAGAGCTAGAGGGATAGCAGGGAGCTTGACAAAAACAAATAGACAGACAAAAATTTTATTATCCCCGCAAAAAAAAAAGGGAGGGCGATGTTCATCTCAACTTTTGGCATCAGTTTCTACCCTCATTTCCCCCTCATCAAACTTCACCCAACTTATCAGATGTTATCCCCCCCTTATTTTGGGTTACTGTCATGGGGGGAACATTTATTATTACATATTTTTTATTATTCCCTATTATTATTATTGGAATTATTTTTATTTTTTATTATTTGTATTATTATTTTTTAAATTTTATTATTATTATTTATTATTTTTTCATTACGTTTTTTCTTCTTCTTCCTCCTCCTCCTCCTCCCCCTCCTTTTCCCCTCCTCCTCCTCTTTTTCCCTCCTCCCCCTCCTCCTCCTCCTCCTCTTCCCTGCCCCCCTCCCCCTTTTGGCCCCCTCCCCCCTCTTGCCTCCCCCTCCTCTTCCCTCCTCCCCCTCTGCCTCCTCCTCCCCCTCCTCCTCCATTCTTGGAACAATTTGAAGTTTCTTGTAGTTAAATAATAAATATCTTTATCATCCCCAATGCTCACATTGAGTCTGGGTTTTTGGGAAATAGGATTTCCTCTTTGTTTTCGGGTTTAACAACTGAACGAGGGGCCCACCCACCAGAGGTGGAAGGCTGTGGGTTGCCCCGGGGTTTTTCCTCACTATTCCCCATTTTATGGTCTTTATTTTCGGTCAAAACCTCACCGGGAACCTTGAAACTCATCTTCCTGTCACTTCCATCGTTTTTAGAACTGCCCACTGGGGAAAAAAAAAGCCCCCCAAATTTTGGGCCGAGGAGTGGGGAACTTCTTACCACAGGGCCCGGGGGAAAATTGTGAAATATGATGGCAATTCCCACAATGCACCACTGGGCCCCCAAAATTTTTTTCCTACTGCGCACCCCCACCACACAGACCCTTTTCTTCACATCTGGGCCTTTATCCCCTTTTTCCCTGTGAGATTTGGGGGCCGCTAAAAATTTTCGTACTAGTACGAAAAAACCCCCCTTTACGGAAAGGCCGTATAAAACGCAAAAACCCCAAAGGGTTAATTGTCTGAGGGCTACCCGGGGGTACTCTCGCCATTCCCAATTCTACTTAAATGGCGGGAAATCCTTACCTCAAAGAGGCAAAGGTCTCCCTTATCCCGGGGGCATTTTTCCTCATCCCCCCGCCTCGTGTTTCTTTTCCCGTTTTTTCAAAGTTCCCCTCCTTCTGGGGTCCCATTTTCTGCAGCCTCCTCTGTGGTTCCTCTCCCATAGTACTCCGGGAAACAATTCATTTGCTGTCCTGGGGCCCGGGCATCTCATTCAACGTCTCAGTCTGTTCCCTTTCTTCTTTGTGTTTTTCCCTCACAAACCTCGGTATCAACGAGAAAATTTTGTACGACACTTCCCCCCAATCGCCCTTCTACTTTTTCAGAAGTCAAAAAAAGGTTTCCTTTTACCCCTCCTTCCCTTCTTCCACCTCCTCATTTAAACCTTTCCCGTCTCTGTACCTGGGTTTTTTCCCTTTCACTGGCTCTGGTTTCAATTTTAGAGGTTTTAAACCCCCCCTCCTCGTACTGACCCTTTCCCCCCTTGTTCCCCCCCAAGTTTTCTTCCCTCTCTTCCACCTCCCAGGTTTCTGCCTCTTCTGTTCCCCTTCCCCCGCTTCTTCTACAGTTCCCTTCACCCCTTTCGCCCCCTCCCCTACCTTGGGACAGTCCCTTACAGTTCCAATCTTTAAATCTCCCCCCTCCCACCATTTCCAATTTTTGTCTCCCATACAACGTCTCTGAATTTGAAACACTTGAAGCAATCTCTGAATATTTGCAGAGACCAAACCGTCAATGGACATGATCCCCCTCCGCTCCTTTTTCTCCCTCTACCCCCTGCGGGAACTCCTTTTTTCTCCCCGCCAAACCGGGTTTCCCTCGCTGCTTTAACTTTTTTTCCCCGCCTCCGCATGTGGACTTTTTTTAACCCCCTTGTCCTTTGGAAACCCTTACCGCAATTTTCGGTATCTTTTTGCATTGCCCCAACATGGCCCATTTACAGTGGAATATACGCTGCCCCAGGGGTAATCGGGGGGACTTTGATGTTACCTCCCCGTTTTCCCCCCTTTTGGGGTTTTGGGTTTAAGGGAAACCCAAAAATTAAAAACTCTGCTGTTTATTCCCCAACTCATGCTATAATTTTTTTTTTTCTTCAGATCCCTTTTTCCCGTGGGGCCTTTAAAGAAAGTTCCAAATTTTTCTACCCCACGAATTCCGTACCCCTCACTATTTGTTCATACCTCGCTTTTATTAAAAACTGCAGCCCCCTATCTACTTGCATAGGTGGTATCACTTGTTCTTTTTTATCTCTTTTCCCCTTTTCGGGGATTTATCTTTTTCCATATTCCGGGATAATCCTCCGGGTTTTGCGCTTTCCCCCCCGATTTTTTTTAAAAAAATAATAATTTTTCGGGTATTGCCTTTTTTTTTTTTCATTTTCCCCCCACCGATTCTGTTTTCTTGGCGATTTTAAAAGGGCCCCCCACTTCCTCGGAGGGGGTCTCACTGTGATTTCCCCTGCCATCCCGTTGGAGGCTTTTCTCACCTCTCACCCCCCCCATGTTTTAAATACGGGTACGCACACCCATTTTGATCCTTGGACTCACACTCTCTCTTGCATCGATCTCTCAGTCTGCTCTTCCTCCGCCGCATTAGACTTCACTTGGTCTGTTCTCCCGGACTTACATGACAGTGATCATTTCCCAATCATTCTTACTTACCCTTCATATTCACCACTTCTTCGCATCCCACGCTGGCAATTTGATCAGGCAAATTGGAACCTTTACTCACACCTAACTGTTTTTAGACAGGTTCCTTCTTCGTCCTCCATCAATGAGCTTTTACACCTCTTCTCGTCCTCCATTTTAACTGCAGCTTCTAATTGTATACCCCAAACTTCGGGCAGGCATTCTCAGAAATGCGTGCCTTGGTGGTCTCCTGCTTGTGCTCGTGCAGTACGTTTGAAACGCACTGCATGGGGCAGGTACCAGTACAATAGAACCACGGAGAGAGTTCTTGATTTTAAGCAGAAGCGTGCGATCACTCGCCGTGTCATCCATGACGCTAAACACACTTGCTGGCAAGATTATATCTCCACCATCACCTCTGCTTCCTCTATGAGTGCAGTCTGGAAAAAAGTACGAAAACTGAGTGGTAAATATTCTCCTGACCCGGCTCCTGTTCTGTGGGTTGCCGGTGTTGATATAGCAAGCCCACTAGATGTTGCCAATGAAATTGGCAATCATCTGGTCCGTATTTCTCAGGGACTCCATCTATGCCCCTCATTTCTTTCCTCAAAATCTGCGAGAGAGTTAGCACCCTTGAACTTTTCTTCTCTCAGAGGAGAACAGTATAATGTGCCTTTTACACTTCAAGAACTGGAGGCAACACTCTCAGCTTGCTGATCATCGACAGCTGGGCCCATCGACATTCATATTCGTATGCTACAACATTTACATCAGTCTGCCCATGCAGTCCTATTATGCCTTTACAATCTTATTTGGTCACAAGGAGTTGTTCCAGACCTGTGGAAATCCGCCATTGTTCTCCCTTTCTGCAAACCAGGCTCTACGGGACATGAAGCCTCCCACTATCATCGCATTGCTCTTACCAGTGCAGTTTGCAAAGTGATGGAACGCCTAGTAAATAGACGTTTAGTGTGGTATTTTAGAGACACATAACATCTCTTTCCCCCCCCTT